>BMAO01004032.1:0-224214 GCA_019973975.1 Trichonephila clavata | reverse complement strand
GAGCTAGCAACGTCAGGAAAACAAGAATTTTAGAAAAGCTGATTCTTTAATATATCTTTCTCTGTGTCCTTCCGAACAGCGTGCGGGCTATCTGGCTGCTGGTAAACGTTGCGTTTATTAATGCGCATCATACCTTTACAGGAAAAAATGTTGATTTTTAAATTATTTTAGGAAGAAAATTTTCTTTTTCACTAAATTTAAAACGTTATTAACAACACGAATTTATTAATGCCAGACATTTTTGTTGTTGCAAATAATGTGCCAGACGCTATTTTTTACTAAAAAAAATAATGAATTTCAAACCATTTTAGAATGTCTGTAATTTTAATATTATTTTATTCATACATAAATAAGTACAAATTTAATTTGCCAGACACTAATTCGGTTGCGTTCTTAAGAGCCAGGCCGATTTATTGGTTAGTATAACGCGGTATTATGCATGTCGTTAAAAAGAGACAATGGCAAATTAGGTAGGCGGAAGAGAGACAGGAGTACGTTACACTATTTAAAGTATTCGAAAAAACTTTATTTTATGTCTTCGATGTTGAGTATAATAAAAAATTATTATTTTAATTCTTATTAAAATAATAATAAGTAGTTGATTAAGGGGGTTCACCCATGTGACGACCTTTTTTTAAGTATTCTTAGGGAATTTTTTGGCCACCAGTAAAAAGATAGAACTTTAAGTTTTTCATCATTTATTTATATGTATTTTAAGAGTATGTATATAAATGTTTAGCTAAAAATATTCAATAGAACGTGAGTTATAGCTCTCTGAACACATTCTCCAGGAAAAAACGAACGCTCACCTTCACCACGATTCCGGCTAATTGGCTTATCTAAATTTTAAAAAACTAACGGTGTTTTAATCTATAAGCTTAAATGCACAGAATGGACTATACTCAATTGAAAATACCAAAAATTGGATTTTTGGTAGACCTCTGAAGAAAAACTTTCGAATTTCATGGGGTTTTTCTGTTATAAAAAATAGAAATATTTTGAATTTTGGAATGATCGTAGCCCATTTGGTGCGTATATATATGCTGAGTCTACCCTATAAATTTGAAGTCTTTCGGTCGAACCATTCTTGAGATATAATGGAGGAAAGTTTGAAAACACAGTTTTGAGAAAAAACGCGTTTAAAGTTTCGAGTCCGATTAAAACACAATGAAAATCTTAACTTAGCGCTACGAACAGCTGCTTATATAACACCTGCTTCTTTATAACGACTTCGAATTTTAAAAATCACTTTACCACCGTATCCTAGACTTCTAGACATATTAAGGAAGCAATGTATAAAAAAAATTTTTTTTTTGAACTTATCACATGAATGAACCCCTTTAAAGTATTTTTAACAAAAGGGAATAAATTGTTTTTTTAAAAGATAGAGGAAAAATTGCCCTTGATACAATAACAAAATTCTCATTACTACTTATACCTATTATGTTCAGGTAATCAGAATCTATTTTCCGCTCATATATATGTATTTTCATTCCGTAATAGTGTCACAAAAAACTCATGCATCTCCATAGTCGTCATCATTGTCACTGCTCCCATTATTATCAATATCATTATCATCATCTTGCGTTTTGTTTTAGTTTCCTAGTAGTGTTAGTTCTGGAGCAAAAAAATTCATTATTAGGTTATCATGGTCTAAATAATAATTTACTCTTTCGATTATCATATTATAAATAATACTTTACATTTTATGATAATGTCAGCAACTGATGATGGAAACTGCTCCCCAGCAAACCAAAGAAATCATACTTATCATCATTAATGATCCACCCGGAATATAACGGTGATAAAGATAAAGGATTTTTTAAATGAGCATTTCTCCAAAACTTTTTCACATATCGCACTTGCAATAAATGCTGATATAATTCAGCTTTACATGGTGGTAAGCTCGATGAATTGAAACTTCGACATTTCTTTTCGAAATTATTTTCGGGTTTTTTCGATTGATACGTTTTGGAAAATAGATAGAAGCGAACATCATTTACATTTGAAGAGTTAGGCACCCATACATGTGACATATAAATTTTTCCAATGTGGCAAATGAACGTTCAAGTTTATCTTCATCGTCAGTTATAATCTCTTGACATGCTAACTAATACTGGACAGATTTTTCGAGCAGCTTGATGGGCCTTATTTTACCTTTCTAAAAAAATGCTGGGGTGTAATCGCACCCTGTTATTGCGTGGAAATATAGTAGAGCAGTGATTCCCAAAATGGTCTATATAGACTCCTAGGGGTCCATAACGACCTACAAAGGGTCCACACCAGCTAAAATATAATTTGGGGGCCCATAAGATTTAAATGGGGGTCTAAGATTGTGGCTCTCATTAAAACAATTTGTGACTTAAATCTTTAAAACAAGATATCAATCATTGGCATGGCCAAGTAATTTTAGCGCGTTTTCCACATGTTGTATTTTACAATAATGCAACTAATGAACTTTTTACTAGCAGAAAGTAGTACTGTACCACTCCTCTAAATGTACTACTATTGAGCTGAAAAGAAATAATGACACACATCTGTATCAGCACTATAAAAAAGCAAAACTAGCGAAATTCAGGAAATTTGTAGGAAAATTCGGGAAAACTAGGGGGAAATTTAAATATGATTCAGCTCATCTAGGGCACAAATGCGACCCAATGACGAAAACCCGAGGTCAAGTGGTTGCTTATTGGCTGAGAAAAAGGTACGACAAAATATGGAACGAAGGCGCAGACAAAAGTTGCGTCCTAATAGCGCTTTTGTTCCACTACGTGAAAAACGCGCTAAAAATGATGTAGTGGAAACCAGATTTAACTGATTTTACTAAATTTAGTGAGGTTAACTTGTTATTAGGTGACAGCATAAATTTTACTAAGACAAGGACTTCAACGCTCGCAATCTTTTATGGAAGGTGTGAAATACCGATCAAACACAATGTAAATGCGAGATGATTTAGCCTGTGGAATTATTTTAAGGAATTTTTTTGATATGCCATCGAAAGTTTGAGGTTCTTCTTTCATGAGGTGTAACATGAAGAAAACGCCTAAAATGCTAACATTAAAAAATAAGGAATGCTGATTGGCCTTGCTAACTTTTTTTCTCGAAAACTTTTATCAATTGTGCTTTATCTGTTTTAAAAATACTACCATCTGCATGATACATCGATGTTGGTATCGGCGTTAGTGGAAATCCCAGTACTTTTTCAATATCGACTTTGTTGGTCATAGATATACCTAAGAGTCGACCAAACAGATCTCGTTGCATTCTTAGCTCAATAACTTTGTTACCAAAAGTTAGTTTTTCTTCTTTGGAGCACTAACAAAATTAAGCACTTGTTTTTTTTTATTGGCTTATCAAATCTATCCTGATTTTCAGCACATTCAGTAATGAACTGTTTCCGTAAATCTTCACCATTTTTCTTAATGTCCAGCAAAAAGTTCGCTAAATTTTGAAGTACAGGCTTGGCAGTTGCAATATTATATAAACTATCTTTGTCTAAATTTTAATCAAATGGATTAATATTCTTCTGAAAAATTTCAATGAAATCAGCGATTTTTTTTTGTTTTTTTTTTGCCATAAATTTTGGTTCGATTTGGTTGCAAATCCGTAGACACGTCTTGTAATTGCTTCAATCCACAAACATCGAGAACGTGAGAGATTACAGCAGCTATAATACTGTAACTTTTGGTCCAGCGTTGACGGGCAGCTATGGAATTAGTAAGATGTGCAAAACCACTGAGGCGTCTAGCCACTTCGGCATTGATAGTCTTCCCCAGTGTAAGATCAATTGGTATCCTCAAGAATGGTTTGTCGGTTCTTTTTATTCCAAAACATCCATTCATGAAATCAGTTTTAACACGCTTTTATAAGTTTCACTTGTATGTAACGGAATCTTTGAACTCGATTTTCACCCACATAAAAAGGTCAGATTAATTCGAAATTTTGCACACTTGTCAAGGACCGATGACAATACAATAATTTCATAATTTTGTTCCATTGTCTTGATCAGGACATCAGAAAAAACTATTTCCAGATTTTGCGACTAATTTATTGTACCTTTTCCAGATTTGCTGACCAATTCATTGTACCATTTCCAGATTTGACGACTAATTCTAGATCCCATTTCTAGATGTGGCGTCGAAAAGATTAAGCTGCAACCCTGTAAAAGCGAAAACGTTCGTCGGCAATTTTCTAACCATAATATAAACAATTGTATAGTTTTTCTGAAAATGGAAATTTAAAAAAAAAAAGACTCGGCAGGTGAAAAAAAATATTTATGTTCCAACCCAGCGTTTTTCAAACTGTGGGGTATGCCTATTGGGGGGGGGGGGCATCATAACCATACGTGGGGGACGCGACATATCGAAAAGTCCAAAATAAAAGATTTAAAATAATTATTAATTTAAAGAAGCAGGTGTTATAAAAGCAGCTGTTCGTAGTGCTAAGTTAAGATTTCATTGTAGTTTAATCAGACTTGAAACTTAAAACGCCTTTTTCTCAAAACTATGTTTTTCAAACTTTCCTCCATCATATCTAAAGAACAGTTTGACCGAAAGGCTTCAAATTTATAGGGTAGACTCAGCACATATATACGCACGAAATGGGACACGATCATTCCAAAATTCAAAATATTTCTATTTTTTATAACAGAAAAACCCCATGAAATTCGAAAATTTTTCTTCAGAGGTCTGTCTACCAAAAATCCAATTTTTGGTATTTTCAATTGAGTATAATCCATTCTGTGCATTTAAGCTTATAGATTAAAACACCGTTAGTTTTTTAAAATTTCAGATAAGCCAATTAGCCGGAATCGTGGTGAAAGTGAGCGTTCGTTTTTTTCGAGGAGGATGTGTTCAGAGAGCTATAACTCACGTTCTATTGGATATTTTTAGCTAAAAATTTATATACATACTCTTAAAATACATATAAATAAATGATGAAAAACTTAAAGTTCTATCTTTTTACTGGTGGCCAAAAAATTCCCTAAGAATACTTAAAAAAAGGTCGTCACATGGGTGAACCCCCTTAATCAACTACTTATTATTATTTTAATAAGAATTAAAATATTAATTTTTTATTATACTCAACATCGAAGACATAAAAATAAAGTTTTTTCGAATACTTTAAATAGTGTAACGTACTCCTGTCTCTCTTCCGCCTACCTAATTTGCCATTGTCTCTTTTTAACGACATGCATAATACCGCGTTATACTAACCAATAAATCGGCCTGGCTCTTAAGAACGCAACCGAATTAGTGTCTGGCAAATTAAATTTGTACTTATTTATGTATGAATAAAATAATATTAAAATTACAGACATTCTAAAATGGTTTGAAATTCATTATTTTTTTTAGTAAAAAATAGCGTCTGGCACATTATTTGCAACAACAAAAATGTCTGGCATTAATAAATTCGTGTTGTTAATAACGTTTTAAATTTAGTGAAAAAGAAAATTTTCTTCCTAAAATAATTTAAAAATCAACATTTTTTCCTGTAAAGGTATGATGCGCATTAATAAACGCAACGTTTACCAGCTGCCAGATAGCCCGCACGCTGTTCGGAAGGACATAGAGAAAGATATATTAAAGAACCAGCTTTTCTAAAATTCTACCTCGAAAACGTTGCTAGCTCTTAGACTATACGCAGCGAGAGGGTTAAGAAATCGATTGTATTGAAAAATATTCTACTCTACCCTCTTGATATTAAAAGGACAGAACGTTTAAATAATAATTTCTAAAATTGAAGTAGAATTATCTTTTACGCTCTCGTAAGCCCATCCTAAGTGGATTTCCGAGAAAACTCATTTTAAGTAGATCTCTACGAAATAAAAATAACATGATTGCTAAGTTTCAATTCTAAATCTAATAGTTCAAAAACGGAATTTTTTTTATCTATAAGTTCCAATAACGACCTTTGAGAGTCGATTTCCGTAAGATCCGTCCAACAAACCCATTCAATTCAACAACAGAAACTTACATACTAAATTTCATTACTTCAGATTTAGTAGTTCGAAATTGGGAATTTTGTTTATCAATATGCCGCAAAAGATTCTTGTTCCCCCAAAGGAATAGATTTCCATAAAATCCTTTCTTAGCGGATTTCCATTCAACAAAAGTAACATGCATAAAAAAAATTTCATTACAGTAAGTAGTAGTTCGATTACGGAAACTTTTTTATAAATAAGTCCCACAACTCACTGCTGCCCCACAGGAGTCAATTTCCATAAAATCCGATCTCAGTGGATCTATATTCAACAAAAGAAGCATGCCTGCCAAATTTCGACTCAGTACATCTGACGGTTTAAAAATGAGAATATTTATCTGTAACGATCCGAAAACCCTAGCAACGACCTTTCGGTTCGATTTTGAAGCGGACCTCTATTCCATAAAAGGAACGTAGCTATCAGATTTCAAGTTTGTAGGTTTATTAGCTCAAAAACGGGATAATTAACGCCCCATAAGCCCCACAATGCTGCTTAGGTGTCAATTTTCGCTAAACCCCTTTTGTAGAAGACCTCTACTCGATGAAAGGAACGTACCTACCAAATTTCAAGTTTGTCGGTCTAATTGTTTAAAAACGGGAATAATTATCTATAACGCCTCTTAAGCCCTCGCAACGCCCCTTGGGGATCAATTTTCATAAAATCCGTTCTTAGCAGATCTCTACTTCATGAAAGGATTGTACCTAAAGAGACAGATGTGCCTCAAGATTGTAGGTCTAATAGTTCCAAAATGGGAATATTTATCCCTTAAGCTCTTTAGATGTCAGTTTTCCCAAAACCCGTTTTGTAGCAGACCTATGCTCCATGAAAGGAACGTGCTTACCAAATTTCAAGCTTGTAGGTCTAATAATTCAAAAACGGGAATATTTGTCTCTAACGCCTCTAAAGCCCTTACAACGTCCCTTAGTTATGAGCATAGTTTTAATAACTTAGAAACCTTTGTGAGCATGTGACCAACCATTCCCCAAAGTTTCATCGCAATCAGATGAACGGTTTAGCAAGGCATAAGAGACATACAGCCCCCCTCCCTCTCCCCAAAACATTCATTTTTATTTATATAGATATAAACTATTAAAAGTAATAAAAAGTAGTTTAAGCTTCTAAATCAGTGGATAAAATTAAATTAACATTTAGTGGTCCTAATTTTCTCCTTGTATACTTAAGATAATTTCAATATACATTTGGTAGAAGAATTTCTTGCATATTTAAACAATAATTAAGTATAAAATTATTTAAATACAGTTTTATGCTCCCACTTTTTGTTGTATTCTGTTGTAATCACCATATTTTTTTCCCTACGTTATTTATCCTTTATGAATCGTAATATTGTGAATACATTATAATTATATCTTTCGTTAAGTCTTATGCTGTAAATGTTACAGGAAACGAAAAATGATGTTAATGTTTGAGAAAATTAAAGATTCCATGAAAGGAAAACATTTAAATTATTACCTAAGAAGTTTTAAATTGTATCTTATTAAAGCAAAAAAAAAATTCATAAATTGGTTATTGTTTGTATTGACAAATAAATAGAAACAATTTACTCTACTAATTACTGTCATTATTATAATTAGTTATTCTGATTTAAAATATGTGTCTTTTTCTACATTAAAGTTCCTATTTCTTTTGTAAAAAGAAATGTGACGGATTGTGTGTGAGCATTTAGATGTCTTGCTTATGTGTTTGATTTTAGGATTTGAATTCAGTGCCAATTCGAAGATCCAAAAGGATCCAGGAACGTCGATTAAAACACATGTTTCGCACAGAAGATTATGTCAACTTAAAACAAGTAAAACACACTTTCAAATATTTTTCTTTATTTCAAAATTTTTTATAAAAATCCATCTTATACTTATTGTAGTAAAAATTTCCAATAGATAGCGCAGAATACTTTAAAAGTAGAAAATAACTTAAATTTGACAATATAAATTTGAATTTCTCAAATAACAATATTAGAAATTTAGTTATTTTCTAGGATTTTCACTGCATAAAACTCATTTTAAAAAGTGTTAGTTTCTTTTAACACATAAACAATTGTAGATCTATTGACGTCTTCGGTCCATTATGATAGCTCAGTCAAAAAGTAACAAAACTGACTTAAAATAATAACTGCGGCTGGCAAAAATAGGGAATAACTTCTAATGGCAAATGTCATATCTCAGTTGCTAAATAGATTGGATTAGTTGGATTTCTTGTTGGACGCCACAAATATGTAGTTTTAAGAAAGAAAAAAAATAAGAGGGATAATATGTAACATTGATGAAATAATAAATTAAAAATTTTATTTCTTTACCTTCGTTTACTTATTTATTTTTTCCTATTAAGAATGTTTTATAACTTTGTCAAAAAACATTTTTAGCACTGTTAGATTTCCTTTTGTATCAATTAAGAAAGTTAATAGCAGTATTTTCGTAAACTTAAAATTTTTTATGTTGTATATATGTCACACGGGGCTTCCCGAAACCCAACGTCAAGAAGGCACGGTGGGAAAGAGGGAGGGGTTCATATCAGTTTTGGGAAAATTTAAAAAAATTCTCTATCACTTGGTTAAATGATGATAAGAATATTTAACTTTTTTTAAATCAATCGAAAATGTAACTGAACTGCGCCAAAGGAGCTGATGAAGCAGTGGAAGAAGTAAATTTAACCATGTACTCATGATTCATTGAAAGATTACTTTTAAAAAAACGTAGAGCCTACAGTCGTGCTGAAGATAAACACTTCTAATCTTTAATTCAAAAATTATGACAAAAATGTTTTCCTTTTTATTTTAAAATTTATTACGTAGTTTGCGTTATACTCTGAAGATTGAGTTTTTTTTAATGAAGTGACTTTATTTTTTTTAAAAAAAAGGTATTAATTGTTATAGATAGGAAAGTAACATTGTACTATTTTTCGATCTTAACTAAATGGGCCGTCTGTTGAAGAAGTTGCTACTTTCTATTAATACTATTTTTATTTTAATAATAGTCAATGTTAGGTGATATCATATTCTAAAATCGAGTCAATCTACGCTGATTTTAACTAAACCAGCAAAGTTTCTGTCGCTCCACTTGTGATAAAGTATAATAGCAAGGCTATATAAAACCACTTAGTGAAAAAAATCTCTGCAAAATGGAGAAATTTGTGGTTATAGTATCTTATGATGGGATACAGGAAGTCAATTTTCCATATTTTCAAAAATATGCTAGTCACTACTTAACCAAATGGATAGGGAATTCGGTTTTTTCCCCCTGATTGAATTTTGGGGACACTCTGCAGATAAATGTATTTTTTTCCCGCATTGTAAAAATATAGATAAAAAAATTAAGAGATTTTGTAAATGGTGGTTAAACCTTTTAATCATTATCATTCAACTAAACGAAAGAAACAACACAAAAATAGTTTAAAAATTTTGAAAAGCGACTAAAAAAATACCTATTAATTTTGAATACGATTTATTTATTAATTATGGATTTCTTAAAAGAATTTTTTTTCTTGAATTTCCACAATAAAAATTTTTTGAAAATTTGAGTGGTCAACAAATGAAACATTATGTCAAGTTGATTGTGCCCTTTTCAACAATCCTTTAAGCTTTCAAAACTTTAAAATACAGTAATGCCCCGAACTTACGCGTTAGGTGGGACTGAGTGATAACCGGGTAAGTCGAAATTGCGTAAGTCTCGAACGAAGTATAATTTCGCACATAAATACACATAAATTGTTTCGAGTTGGGAGCGGAAACGAAAGGAAATAATAATTATAAAAAAAAAATTGTATTATAAAATCGTAGATAACACAAATACAAAATCGTAAGCCAAAGTTATTTAGATGCAGAGGTTTCATAAAATGTAACAAGTAGTTTGCTGGCTCAAAGATTTTTTTTCCTCCCTCAAAATTTCCTCGTACATGCTAATAAATTTTTTATGCCTTGTTTCGTTATAAAAAAAAAAAGAAGAAAAAAAAGCAGTTATAGAGACTGCTGATAGAAGTGAAAACTTAGAACTTTTAGTATTAAAATTTGAAATTTCATAATGTTTGAATTAAAATTATCAACTTTAATCCGGTTTTCATATCTATTGACATTCCGAGCAACAATTACATGTATGTTTATATGGTTTTTTATTATTCAAATATATTACGGGCTGTACAAGATCATGACAAAATATAAATACAATTCAATTGAAATAACAATTAATATACAATCATATTATTTGTGGATAGTATTTGTATTTACTTAAATTTCAATGTGTACTTGATTTTTGACGTTATTTTGATTGTTTGCATCATTGTCATCATCAATTTCAACAATAATTAGACTTTTTGTGATTTCAATTATTTCATTTTGTTCTAAAAAAGATACAAAAGGCTTATGGTAACTGAAGTAAGAAAGGAAAATGTTTGATTCAAATTTATCTATCGCATAAAAACCGCATCGATCGTCGTTTTATATTTTGAAGTACTGAGTTTTCGATCATTGAACATATTTAAATTAAGTGTTTCATTTAGAAATTCAATTAGTGGTAGATTTTTATCATCTGCAAAGAAAATACTGAAGTCTCCACTTAAAATCATGGGTACATTATCACAATTTGCCAAATCTTTTTTCGAATATTTCAGAACCTTCTTTTGTATAAATCATCAAATTTTCGAATAAAAATTGTTGTTTCTGTCTCATAGGTTTTCCAGGCGAAATATAAACGGCAACCATTAATATGTATTGCCCATTCTTGGAATAGCAACGAGCAACGCATATTTCGCCTATATCAGAAGCATCAACACCAATGCTTCTAGTGAATTTAGTATGTATGTCCATATGTGAAGTAATGAAGTGTGAAGTAGCTTGAGTATTGTGATAAATAGTTACGCATGTGCTGGAACTTCGGGTCTTTTATAACTTACAACAAAGTTGAAATTCGGAATATCGAGTGGTTCTTCCTTTTTCATACGAATCTTTGACAAAAGCAGAACATTTGACTTTTCTACGCTAGCATCATTTTTTAGGTCAGCTGCATGCACATGCAAACTTTGACAATTGAATGAAAATATCGATAATCCTTTCTTGTTGGAGATGAATTCTAGAAAAGTTTTGGTACCGTTTGTAGTGTATTGTTTTGTAACCTTTTCAATTCTAACGTTAGCTCCTCTCGAGGACTTGTAATCTTTTTTGATGTTTATCTGTTTCTGAAGCGTTTAGAGGTGTTCTTGTTCTTCCAATCCAAAATTTCCAACTGCTGCTAATATTTTCTTGAGTAACCAAAATAAACCTCGAATCCTCGTTACTTTTTAAAGCTACGTATATTAATTCTCTAGGATGTTTGCGACCGTATTCGTAGACAATAGCATCACCCTGTGATTTGTGAATAGTCCTTGCCAAAGCAGAAATAAGTGAAAAATGCTATTATGGTTTTTTTTTATGTGTAACATCTTTCCTCTCGGTTGCTGAAGATTTGTGGGAGTGATTTCGTGAAAAGGGACGGAAGTGTGTAACAGGAAGTTGTGGAAGCACGCGCTATTTGATTTGACCAATCAGCGCGCTTGGTGGTGTCTCTTCTCTACCCTCGCAATGAAGTTCTGTTTTTTCTCCTTCATTCGGAAAGGACTCCTGCGGTCTAGGCCGTGGGATCTTTGTTTTTGTTTTGTTTTCTCCCTTTAGGATCAGAGAAGAAGCTATGTCCTGTAGCTGGATCTTGTGAAGACAAATCCACGAGGGTCCAATTCTAGTAGCCATCAAGTCTTTTTTGGATTGTTAAATTTAGCATTTCAAAAGATTCTAATTCAAAAACTCGGTTTCGCTTGCGCTTGACTCTAAATCCATTTCACACATACCAACAAGTTTTATTAGACTTGACCCAGGATAAACTTGCAATCCTTACGCTCAATTGTCAAAGTCTGAGGGCTCACTAAACAGATTTCGACGTTATTTCACAAAATTGTACGTTACTCATGTTGGCAGAGACGTGGTTAGATAATGAAGAACATGTTTCGATACCTAACATCGATTGCTGCGTACAATTTAAACAACCGGGCCACAAGCAGCTGGTGTTGCGATCTATCGCAAACAGAACAATTCACATGTGGTGGCTCCTCATATGGATATTACTTATCGTCAAACAAGTGGACTGGGTATTGTTAGTCAAGATATTGGGGACATATGTGCGGCAGAATGCTTATTTAAAAATAAACGAACAGTGATTTCCGTGGTCGTACATATTTCTCCGAATCAAACGGTTCAAAAAATTAAAGATTTCCTGCATTTTTTACTTTTACCATATACCGAAGGTGGTTCTGCTCTTTTTTTTTTTAAAAAAAAAACTATCACTCGCTTCCCATGATTTTGAGTGGTGATTTTAAAGTTAACTTCAGTTTGCTAGAAGCCGAACCACTCATAGCTTTTTTGAACGATGAACACAAATCGAAATGTTTCGACACTAACAGTGGTACTGTTATTGACGCTATTTTTCAATGGTTTTTAAATACTTTGAAATCACAAGTATATGAATAATATTTTAGTTATCATAAGTTATCATTATCACTCTTGCCCAAATTGAACAAGAATAATTATTTTTGATAAAAAATTGCATTACCCTCGTGTTAATTAAATAAAATTTTTATTAAAGATATAATTATTCCATAGAAAATTATTTACAATCATACTCGATTCTTCATTTTTTCAGGATTAAAGTCACTTGCGTATTTACCACGATAACATGTCAGATATTACACATCGTATGCGACTACTGTAAGGCTTGTTTCTTCTTCTTTTTTTTGTTTGTTTATTTGTTATTGCGTGGTATGGATGATATCTGAGGAGTGATTGGCATAGCTTCATCGTCAAGATTAAGGTGGACACTTAAGATTCCTCGATTTTGTAGCTCGTTAATCGAATGATATAAAATTATAGGTTTTCATTTTGCAAAAAATAGCAAAGCACACATTTTATTTTTGACAATTTAAATTAATAAATAATTATTTCTAAGTATTAAATTTTTAAATAAAATAAAATATTTTATGAAATTAAAGTCGGAGCCGTTTTTATTATTTTATACTAAAGATTTTAATGATATAAGGTAATAAAATATAATTTTGCATTAATAACCATTTTTTAAACTTTAACACATTAATCTTGAATTATTATTAGATTTTATAAAATTTTTAATTTCAAAATCCACGATAAAAATATGATTAAACAACTAGAAGTCTGTTTTACCACGGTAGTAAGAAAACGTCTAAGCCACTGTGAAATACTAAACCAGATTGCGTGATGCATTGTAGAGGTTAAATATTAGAAAATAAATAAAACAAAATTTTCAAACGCCAGAATAAATACGAGTGTTTAAAATAATTTTCGGTTATTTATTTTTTGTCTTAAAAATATTAGTTTATTAATTTAGTACTCACTATTGTACTGCACAATGATTCTTCAATTAAACGATTCAAATAATAATCAAACAAAAGCACTATTTCAACAATGCACAGTATATACACATTGAACTTTTCACTAAATCCATTCAATTTCACTTATAAGCTATACACAGCACTATACGTCAGCTGTATAGCTATACATATACTGCTATAAGCATGTCAGTGACGCGAACGCACGAGATTTCACCCATCCAAAAAGTGTCTTAGGCGAACAGCACACTGCGCGTGCGCCAGTCAGAGCATGTCGGTGACGTGAACCCATAATATTTTCCCCTACCAAAAAGTGCCCAATGCCGCTAAAGAAGTTTTCACTTCAAAAATACTCTCTTCGGGGGAGTACGTATTTTCTGAAATTTGTAACCCCTTTTTCAATTAAATTGAGGCCTTCTGTCAAATTCCAAACGTCATTCGATCTTCTGCTTGAACTGAGTCTAGAGTCTTTAGACTCAGTTCTTCAATGTCTTGCTCTTACTCCTGCATTTCTATGAGCTTATCAATTGTCAGCTCCTGATAGTAGGAATCCAGCAGTTCTGGAACGTCATCACTGTCTACTTCCAAATTTATTTGTGCCTGGCAAAATCGACAACTTCTTCAATCAAATTACCAATTTCATCTAGCTCTGGTACTGATTCCGCCTGAGTTTCAGCGATGAGGAAGGGGGAAAAAGAGGAATTGACGAGATTTGTACTGTACCCCTATAAAATAGAAGAAAATTTTGAATTGAAAACACTAATATTAAAAATCTCCAAATGTTCACATTGTTTAATATTAAGTTATATATAAAACATTATCTTAACAAATACCTCAAATAAAAATACAATAAAGTAAATAAATATAAATATAACTATTTCACTTATTCGAATCGTAGAGGTCGTCTCGGGATTTTTTGATGCATAAATTATCTGATGACTCTAGGTAGTAATGCTGTATTGGCTTGTAGTTTAATTTCTAGATCAGAAGATGGCGTTCTAATGAATTTTGAAAATAGTTGGCATTTGATATCGTAATTCCCATTATACGGTGGACAGAGAAGAGATAAAAAAAATATTTTTCTACTTTTATTAGATGCGTATATTTTAAATTCATTTTCATTGAGTATCAAAAAATAATTGGAAAGAAAAATGCAAATACTTTGACTTCAGAATAAATATTAATTGAATGATTTGAATTGCATTTTTATGGACGCCATTTTTGCAACTACGTAAGAGCTATTGGCGACGGGACCTCGTAATTTTGAGTCTCGATCAAGTGACGAGGACGTTACTTAAACTGTCACCCCACTTGCCAAACTTCTACGCCAATGTGAGGACTTTGTGCCACAACAGATTTCACGTGCATCAGCTCCTCTACGAGGTGGGTTTTCAGTGGTATCAGGACTTGAACTCACGACTCGACAAAGCAGGTCATGAGTTCATAATTATGATCACTTGGCTACATAAATATTGCACAGCAGATGTGTGTTCTGAAGATTGACAGTTGTCAGAGTTCTAGGCTTGATGGAGCCCTTCAACGAGCTCCCCTCTCCTAAGACTGAGGACAAAAGCATGAGCTTTTTTCCCTATGCATATTTCTTCCTAAAAAATTGAAAGGAAGAGACAACATGGTGTGTTATAGACCATTAAAAAGAAAATGGAAGTGAAATTACTTGTCAGTGTAAACAATGCGTTGCTTCCCTTCATTTAGAATAATGTTTTAGTATATCACATTTAACAACCATACCAGGGCATCAGTGTCGCTAAGTTTATGCATTCAATAACGTGTACGAAATGTTTACAGAAAAATCGTCATTCCAATCTTCATTCTACAATTTTCGGCATTAATATGTTCCCAATTTACTATCGTCATTGAAATCTTCATTCTACAATTTTCGGCATTAATATGTTCCCAATTTACTACCAGTGGATTAAATAGGATTTTTTAGGTCAGTTGTGTAGGCATTTAAATATGTCATCTTAGGTTAATAAAGATTTTTCAAAAAAATCAAAACTCATAAGGAAAAAATGCTATTTAAATCCTTTCTTAAAAATTGAATTGTAATAAAACAGGTATACATTTTAATGAAAATAAGAAAATCAATTACACATGTTACCAAAAAGTAATGCGCATGATCCTTCTCCTGTTTCACAACATTTTTTCTTACCTAAGATTTTTAATTTAGTATTTTCTGATTTTTTCGTATGTATGTATTTTAAATATATTAGATGAATTCATCTGAAATGTGTGTGTGGTGCTCTAAAAGAAAAAAATCTGAAATTAGATCAATTTCGGTCCTTATAAATTTATATCAAAATTAGTCTGAAATGTTTTTCACTTTTATTTTTCTCTAATATACGTTAAACAATTATTTTAATTTATTTTAATTAAACTAAAAAAAATAACAAAGAGATATAATCTGATCACAGAAAAATAATCTAAATACTATAAAACATTTAAGAGTTTTGATAAATAATTTTAACAAGAACATATTCGGTTCTTCGTCTAATTTAATACCATGAAAATTCATTTTTACTACATACACACAAGCATATGTATAACGAAGAAAATACAAAATATTTTTGAAATTCTATTCATAGCAACATAAGAACTATGCAACATATTAGCATACCAAGAAGAAAGATTAGTATGATGAAAATACAGCATTTAAAATAGTTGGGGGGGGGGGAAGGTTCCCAATTATTTCACAATAATATGTTTAATTTGAAACTGTTTAAGGCAATTTTTAGTTGGCTCAGATTAATCCTGCATCAAAATTTACAGGAGGGTTGTATTTCTTTTCTCCTATAACCATGACTAATCCTAGGGTGCCGCGTGCGAACACCTAATGAGCTGCCCCTCAAGAGAATTTTTCATATTTTGACTAATACTTAACATTGACCTTATATAAACTCATCACCCGTATAAAAGTAAAAAGTAAAACATTAATAAAAATGCAAAGACACAAAAATCTTTCACTTCTTTCCTCTATTTTGTTTTTCTAAATTGTAAGGCTATTATTAAATTGAAAACATTTAATTTCCTCAAAGGCATATTGAATTTAACACTCCTATGTCTTAGGTAATATTAACCGTATTTAAAATTTTCGAAAAGCAACTTTTTCAAAAATCCTTTTTGACGTTAAGTATCGATTCTCAGAGCGCCGTTAGTGCCGCTGATAAGTAAGAAAACCTTTTCTATAGCGATGTTGCCAGATCTGTCCCGAATTTGGCTGTCAAATGAAGGATGTGTGTTAAGAGTAGGCATTAATGGACAATGGGTCAACACACTGTGCACTCTATTTTTCTTAAGTTATGCTATGCTATCGGGAAATCGGGGCTTATTTTGATCCTTCAATAACTATTTAAAATTCAGCATATCTATCCGACTTACTATAAGTTTTATTTTGAGAAATTCATAAAAAAATTTGCTTAAATGATAGAACTAAATACGGCCACCCTTTGTTTTGGCCGCCTGCGTGCGGTGCACTCGTTGCACACCTGCTTGGATCGGCCCTGCCTGTAACTTCACACTAAGGAAGAAAATATAAAAGCCTAGTTTTTCATTTAATATGCAGTAGCTCCTGTTCCTCCAGAAAATGGGTTTTACGATTAATTGGACTCGGATCTCGAACAGCTCAACATGAACTTCGTCATTCTCAAAGCTCGCAATCATGACTATTCAGATACTATACTGCTACCCTAGTAGCCTGTCCAATTTTCCCTGTCTTTATATAAATTAATTTCACCGACCGACGATTTAAAATCATCAAAGGAATATACGTTTTTATTTCAATTCATACGAAACTTTAAGATAACTTTAAAAAAAAAACCAAAATATTTTTTAACCCATACTTTACAAAAAACAGTTACATATTTTATCATGTTCATCTCAAATGTATTTAAAATTAAGCTTAATTTCATCAAAACTGTTTAAAATTCAATCACTTTCTTTTCCTGATACATTTTTCAGAAAAATTCTCAACAAAATAAACCAACTGAAACGGAAAATCCAAGAAAGAAATCTGCAAAGTTGTAAGTAATTTTTATTCAATTTTTCAACGCTGGAAACTCAAAAAAGCTGTTTTAATTATCCTTAATTTTTAACAAATATAAATTTAACTTAAGTATCTTTGTGCATTCTCTCATGCTCCTATCTTTTGTAAAGATAATTTGAATTCCTCCAAAATATTTGTGTTAGTGTTCCAGTACTGTTTGTATATATTTGTGGTTGTTGTATATAGTCATATTTTCCCCACAGATGTATGAATTTCGGATTGTCTCCCAGTAGATATTTTATTCATTTTATACTACATTTTATACTATATTTACATGAAAAATGAGAAAATTGTTTTGTGTATTATAAATGATAAAGTTTCTATAGTATTCATATGTTGTTAATAATGATTGTAATTCTGATTTGGGGATGTTTCGTTTATCGAGATCCATTTCATGTTATGATAGTTAGAACGAAAATATCTTGCCTTTTAAGAAACAAAATCTATTAGTAATTTTTGCATACATCTTATTTGTTAACTTGAAGGGCATTTGTGTGGCATTTTATAAATGATAAACCAACACTTTATTGCCAGGAATAAATATTGTAATCACCAGCTCTTTTACTTTTACTGAATTTCTAATTTACTGTTAAAAGTAAGCATTCCTTATCATGTGAAACTAGGGTTTGCATCCCCGAGATCTCCAAATCCCAGTGTTTCTTCAATCCCGAAATCCCAGGATTAAAATAGCTAATTCTGGGGTTTAATTTTTGTCTAAATTATATTTTGGAATTTTTTTCTCATCAAAATTTTCTAAGAATTTAATTCTCCGAAAATTTACATTTCTTTTAAGAAAGATGTACAGTGGTGGCAAAAAGTCCTGAACACACTCATTTTTTAGCGTAAATTTTGTGCTTGACTTCATTTTCGTTGTGAAATTATCGCACTATCTTAAATATTGTTATTGATTTTAATGTATTTTTAATGCTGATTTTAAATCTGTTTGTAGATTTCATCTAAAGTAAATAGTTTCATTGATATGTTGAAAAAACCTTGACAAGAAAGCACAAGGTCACTGTAAGAATGAGTGAGTGTGTTTTCCACCAATGAAATGCTCCGTTATTTCAACCAATCAGAGAGCAGTAGCGATAAAGGGTTGAAAGAAAAAGATGAAACGTGGTTTATTGTATTGAATGCAGTTGTGTGTGTGTGCTTGGGGAAAATAGTGTAATGAAAGCAATTTGAAGTGCGTTTGTGGAAAATATTGGAATTATGGCTAAATTTTCATATCTGCCTGAGAATAAAAGGTACAAAATAATACATTTGAAGGAAAAAGGTTATTCTATGCGCCAAATTGCTGCTAAAGTACCATGTGGCCTTTCTACTGTTGTGAGAACTTTGAAAAGATTTTCCGAAACAAATTTTATTGCGGACAGGGAGCGATCAGGACGACCAAGAAAAACATCTTTACGTGAAGACAGGTTATTGTACAGAATTTCACTTTCAAACAGAAAGCTTAATTCCTCGCAAATTTTGAAACAATGGACTTTGACATCAAATGTGAGTGTGTGCCCAAGAACTGTTAGAGGAAGACTGCTGGAAATTGGGTTACGGGGCTGTAAAGCGCGCCCAAAACCATTACTGACTGAATTTCAACGCAAGAGGCGATTGACGTGGGCAAGGGAACATTCATTATGGACTATTAAAGACTGGGAAAAGGTAATATTTAGTGACGAGAGTCAGTTTTGTATTTCTGGCAACCAAAGTGGTGCCTATGTAATACGACGCACTCATGAGGAATTCAGCCCTCAGTGTCTGAAGCCTACAGTAAAGTACCCGACAAAAGTGATGGTATGGGGTTGTATATATTCTCATGGTATTGGAAGACTTCACATCGTTAGCGGAACAGTGAAAGCCATGGATTACATTGAAATACTGCAAAATAAATTGCTACCAACTGCGAGAGATCTTTTTGGGAATCAGTCATGGATTTTTCAGGACGATAACGCCCCTTGTCATCGTGCAAAGGTAGTCCAGAAATGGTTGAAAGACCATACTGTGAATAGAATGAACTGGCCAGGACAGTCTCACGACCTTAATCCGATAGAGAACTTGTGGTTTAAAATTGGTTAAAAATTTCAAAGAAAAAACCTTCAAACAAATGTGAATTATAATTGAAGCTTTAATATTTTCCTTCAACCATATTGTCACGAAAGATCTTCTTTTGAAATTGGTGCATTCCATGCCAAAAAGATGTAGAGCCGCAATTAAAGCAAATGGCTGGCCCATAAAATATTGATTTTCTAACATGTGACAACAATGTAATTTTCAAAATTGCTTATTAAATATACCGTATTTGTTAATTTTCGTGTTATTTTTCTTTGCATATTATGTTATTCTATATTGTTTTATTCTGCACATATTAAACATTATTGTGTTCAGGCAGCTTTACTACAAAAAATATTTTAGTCATTAAGAAACTAGTAGTAGATTTGAAATCAGCATAAAAAAATACATTAAAATCAATAACAATATTTAAGATAGTGCGATAATTTCACAACGAAAAACGAAGTCAAACACAAAAATTACGCTAAAAAATGAGTGTGTTCAGGATTTTTTGCCACCACTGTACGTATACTTTTTTTTTTGTGCAATTATAAATGATATAAGTAAAAAATTATATGCAATTCTCATTTCTCGTATGAGAGAACGTCGCACAGATCTAAGTGGTCTACTGCAGTATTTATACAATGGTATAAACAACGTCTCAGGAATGGATTTTGTCACAATTCCTTCTTCAATTAAATGCCGTAAATTTATAGTGGACCTGTTGGAAAGACTTAAGGCTGTCTTTGGCCAATGTTAAAAAATAGGACCCGAATTCGGAATATTTTTTCAGATATTAAATAATTGTAACATTAATATTATATTCTGCATCGCTTTCCAGTAGATAACCCCTAATTTTATCATAACATGCATTTTATTGGAGTTGACAGATTTTTTCTGGTATAAAATATGTTTTGCGTGTTTACTCTTATACCACAATGCTAAATGAGCTATCCCTTTACAAGTTAAAAGAAAAAATTAATTATTTATAAAATATTTTGAAATTTCAAAAACACCATATTATAAATAAATGTATGAATAATACAATATTGCAAATTTTCATGAAAACTGAAACATTTTTCTGTCTGAAAATGTGCTCCGTGTTTAGTTCAGGCTTTCGTACTTTTGCCGAAGACAGCCTTGACGCTTCAAATCCTACTACGTTTCTTTCAGCTCATGAAAATAGATCTTTTATTTCGAATGAGGTAACATTTGAAATTGATTCATATTCTGATTCGATAAATGAATCAATTTGCACATAAAAACTATTAATTGTAGCAGAAGAACTGGATAAAGTTATTAAAAAGAGATATGCACTAGAATAGCAGATTAAATTTGAGACTCTGTCATCAAAAATTCAAAAAGAAATATCTCTTTTTGAAAATGGAGGGAGACGTGATGATTTCCTGGAAAAAAACATACTCCTATTTAATGACGATAAAGTCTACTAATGTAAAGTGTGAACGAGCATTTTCTTTGACAGGACAATTTGTAACAAAAACAAGAACCAGTTTAAACGATGAAGCGCTGGACGAGATGTGTTTTTTAAAAACTTATTTACAGAAATACAAGAAATGAAGAAATGGTTTTTTCAAATTTCAATATGTACTATTTTTTTTACGATAAATTAAGTTTTGTTTTGATTTGTTTCAATAAATAATAAAACAATTTTTTAATTATGTTTTCAATTTTATTATGCAATTTCAACTACACTAATGTTTAAGTATTTTTTTATAAATAGTCCAATTCTAATCCCGGAATCCCCGGATTTGGATAATGTAATCCGCGAGGATCGAAAATATAACACGGGATTGCAATCCCTATGTGAGACATTAGTCTTTTCTACATTGTTAAACCATTCTTTAAGTAATAAATTTTTAAATGGTTGTGATGAATTAAGGAAGATAATTAGAATTCCTTAATGATCCAAAATTCATTACTATCATATTAAAAATACCAAAGTAAAGTCCTGCTTTAAATAAGACAGTACACATCTACTCAAAAAAGAAAATTGAAATTGAAAATATACATCCATACATTCGAGATCTGTCAATTGAGATTGTCAAATAGCAGACTCATTTTATATAAAAAAAAACAATTTAAACCATTCGTATACTCTATTTAATATTTTGATAACGTTGTGAGGATAATCAACTTCATCAAAATTACATTTCATCTGTAAAATTGCATTCCTTTGCAATATACACTCATGTCCATAAATTAAGGATAATGAAGTTCAGGCAAAGAAAGAGACAGAAGCAAAACAAAATTGACATATTTGTAGTCTATTTATTAAACAAAAGGTAAAGAGCAAAAAAGATGCTATATGTTTGACATAGTTAATAAAAATTGCGATTTTTACTCCCTGGAGCAAATTTCAAAAAAGAACCTTTTACAAAAAAACAGTAAAACATGGTTAGTATGATGGTTATTACGGAGTATGTCTCCCGGACGATGCAATACAGGCCTTACAACGCTTACGCATGCTGAGTATCAAATTATCAATCTGATCTTGGGGAATATTACACCACTCATCAAACAATGCCCTCCGAAGTTCCGGTAGACAGGTGGGAGGGGGTTGACGGGCTGCAATTTGTCGGCCAAGCATATCCCACACATGCTCTATTGGATTCAAGTCCGGTGAGTATGCTGGCCAATCCATACGGGTGATATCCTACGATTGAAGGCATTCGTCTACAATGTTTGCACGGTGAGGACGGGCGTTGTCACCATAAACCGAAATTCAGCACCCATGGCGCCCCGAAACAAGCGTACATGTTGTTCCAGAATGACATCCCGATAAATGTGGCCTGTAATCGTTACACTCTGAACATGCAGGTCAGTTCTGGAACCAAGAATAATTCCTCCCCAAACGAGCCATCCTGCACCACCGTAACGGTGTCGTTTAATGGTGTTCTCTTGGTGGTAACGGGTACCTGGCGCTCTCCATATGAAAGTCCGGCGAGAATCAGACTGCAAACTAAACCTGGACTCGTCGGAAAACATCACACAAGACCACTGTTGCGGTGTCCACAATGCATGTTCTCTACTCCAGGTTAATCGCAGGTGACAGTGAGTTGCGGTAAGGGAACACATCTGACAGGCCTACGAGCATTTAGACCAATGTGCCCTAAGCGTCTGCACACGGTCTGCCTTGAAACTGTCGTACCGGTAGCTGAAGAGAGCTGACGAGACAAGTCTGATGCTGTGCTCCGTCTGTTTCTTTTGGCAGTAACTGTCAAATACCGGTCCTCATTCGGCGTTGTAACTCAGAGGGCGACCTGTGCTGTAACATCTACTCACATTACCATCATCTTGGAATCGTTGCCAAAGCCTGGAGATGACACTCTGGGCGATTCCAAGTTCCTCGGATACTTCCAGCTGGGTACGTCCACATTCCAGTCGTCCGATAATTCTACCACGTAAAAAATCATCCAAATGCTTGCTTTGTGCCATAACTATGCGGTTATTGCACTGAAAGGCTTTTAAATCGCTTGTGAACAATTTTACTTCTTTGCCACCATTCCTTATATACCCCTCTCTTACACTCTCGTCATTGTGACGTACTATCCGCGCCATCTTTTGGTTTCCTGTAATTTGCATATTCTTCTTCAAGATGTGTGTGATAATTCTACAGGTGAAATTTTTATTTCAGAGTTAAATTTCAGTGTGATTCTGAATAATCCTTAATTTATGGACATGAGTGTACTTCTAACGCTTCTTTAATAGAAAAATTATTGGAGAGAGGAAATCACTTTTGTTCTTTAAATTTCCTTTTCTTATCAATTTCTTTTAGCACCTGCAGATTTTATGCATCGTGTTTGTCAACATAGTAAATACTTTTTAAATATTGTCATTTGTATATAAAATAAGATTGGTCTTTACTATTATGATTATAAATTTTTTTAAATAATATTTTTCAGACTTTGGAAAATTGTTGCAAAAAAGTCGGAACTCCCAACTGCACGAAGGTCATTGCCTGTAAATGTAAGAATCTGGATTTGTGCTTTTATATTTATTTATGTAGATGCAAATTTTTTTTAGTTAACTATTTTACCTAAATACACCTAACAATATTACATAGCAATTCAGTATATCACATTGTACTGTAAAACCTCAGTTTTAAGAAAAAAACTTAAAATAACTTAAAATTTTTTTTTCTTGTTTTTTTTTTTTTTTAAGTAGAATTATAAATCATTTACAAAGTTTTCTCAAAAATTACAATTATAAACAGGTATGTAGAGAGTCTGAATATTTTTCCAGTTTTCCAGCAAAATTAGAGCAGCAAACGCACACAGAAGCCGATATGCGTGGTTAAATAACTACGTTTAAGAGAAAAACGAATTACGTCTCATTTGATTGGGCAAAGTTGCAGGAGAAAGTTTCTTATCTGCTCTTAATCTATCATCTTATGACTTTTAGTCAGAATTTAATGAAATTAGGTTAACATATGTTAAGAAATTAACTATGCAACAATTACTGTACACAAGCATGCTCCTGCAAAAAAATCATCACAGCCGGAATGTCTAAAATGGAGTTTCAAAATTGAATGAACAAACCCGTTCAAAAAATAAGGAGTGTATAAACTCCCCTGATAATTTAACTTTCAACATAAATTCATATAGATAGAGAGTTTGTTTTTGGTAATATTCTTTATGAATGATTTCGAAAGAAAGGTACTCATTCGAAACGGTTTCTAAGATTCTTTTTATAAAAACTGCTTGCATACTCTTTTGATAAGCATACCACAATTTGAGAGCAACTGCTCCTGATATATCAAAATTACTGTTATTGGTAATTATGACATTACAGTAAGGTAATTTAAATAATTACACTTTTTATTACAGTCCCTAATAAAAAAAGTTAAGAATGAATAACACACTGATATAACCTTAGTTTTAATATGCATTCATTTTAGTTTCCTAAATAACTTATGTAAAAGGAAGATTTCATTTTACGATCTTTTAAACTTTTTCCATAATTTTTTATTGTATTATTGAATCGTTTACTTTTTTAAAATCTTTAATAAATTAAAAATATTACCTTTACATTCATTTGTTTTAGGAAGTGCTTAGTAAAAGGCAGCCGGAAAAAGTCCAAGGGATGTTCGATAAGAACAATAAAACTTTTCTTCTAGTAAAATGGTAATACTTTTTTAATTGATAAAAAATCACGAATATGAGATAATTCTCCTATCTAAAAGGCTAATATTTCGAGATAAAACAAATACATTTATAAAAAAAAACTCCAATTAAAAGGCATACAGTAGAACGTCGTTTATCCGAACGTTTATTATCCGGAGCGTCAAATATCCGGACCAGTTTTTTTTTGTCAACTACATGTACAGTATATGAATACGTTTTCGAATAGTGCAATGCTCAACAGTTGTTTTGCGTGAGGCCAAAAGTGACGGGAAAACCCATAGTCAGGGATATTTGGGGAATTTCAGTTGTGTAATTTGGTAAACATCTGCGCGGAATATTAGGTCAGTTTGTTTCCAAGTGAAGGGGTGTTATGAGGGGGTTCTGCGTTAGAGACAGCTATGGAGTGGCACGAACGACAATCAGAGTGCTTTCCTACTCAGCTACTGCTGCTCACGAGAGTTAGAGACTTTGCAGCGAAAAAACGAAGGTGTACAATGGTACAGCGAAAAATAAGTGATTATTTTCCACAGTAAAGGTAACTTTGCTACATTTTGCACCTATTTTGCTTTTTCTTCAAGCACGTTTCCCGCATGTGCTGATTTTCAGTATTCGTATAGTGTCCAGTTTCATATAGACATTCTATGCATGGATCGCATTCGGTTTTCGGTTACCCTGACAATCGCGTATCCGAATGGTGTCCGGTCCCAATTGATTCGGTTAAACGACTAAAACACAAAACAATATACTTTTAAAAATATTGCATTTAACAAATGACAATTTCTTGATAAATAAAAAGAAAGACGGTAAATAAATAAAACTCCATTCAAAATTCTAATTTCGCAAACTTCACAAAACGATTAATCTAACAGGTTTCAAAATAATTTAAACTATTCAATTGTTTCAAACAAAGAGAAAAAAAGATTAATGCACTAAGAAGTTGCCCGATTGTAATGAGATTTCGTATGCAAAGACATTTGGACCGCATATGCAAATGATTAAAATCCAATGAAGAAAAAGCGGGAGCTCCAGCGCATAGGAACTACGCATTCAGCAAATATATTTAAGGAGCGATTTTCAATCTGAGCTTCGGGTTACGGTAGCACAGTGGTCAAGGTGACAGATTCGTGGTCAGCATGTCCTGAGTTCGATCCTAGTACCGCTGAAGACCCACCGTGTAGGGGAGAGATGCACGTTAAATCTGTCGAAAGCTCAAACGTCCTCCCGTTGGTGTGGTATGGTAGTTGGGGAAGGGGGGTTTCAGCTCAGGTGTCATTCTCATCACTTGACCATGGTTCAAAATTACTAAATTCATCACCAAAAGCCCTCGAGTAGCTGAGCAGTACGACATTAATATTCACTCAATCTGAGGGTCAAAATTTCTGTTGCATTTCGACTGCTTTATCTTACATAGGCTATAACAATGCCTCGCTGAAAGATACGGGGAGGTGTCAGAATTTAAAAAAGGTTGTTCGATTGGATTGAAAAAGTCTGGTTGAACGAATCGAAGAATTGCTTAACATCTGGGTCGATGTGATGCTACAATTAGACGTTGTTGGCTAGAGTAGGTTGTGACGGATCTGTACGGTGCCTTTCACTAACTCCTTGGGGATTCCTTTAGGGCATGCATTCTTTCACCGAGACAGGAAAACGTGATTATGCAAATTAGGTTTAATATATATATATTCTATATTCGCAGTATCGAGAGTTAGTGAAGTGAGAATTGAAGTTTACTGACGTGAGGATAGCTCGGATGTGAAGTGAATTAATGATAAGCGAGCAATTCGGCCGTAGTACGTAAACAGTGTAGGACGTGTGAAGTTAAAATCTCTAAAAAGAGCTCAAGCCAACTATTAGTGTTCAAGCACTCGTCTAAAGGAAAAAGAATTGCAAGCGTTCAGGTACTGTGCTCATAGTTAAAGTAGAAGTTAGAGAGAGAGAGAGAGTTAAATTGTTAGCGCGCGTCTGAGGTAAAAACGAGCTTGTATAAGTTATCGAAGGAATATAATGGAATGATCGTAATTATTATCCCCACGCTACCTTGTCTCACCTCAGTCTTCTAAGTGTTGATCAAATTTATCTTAATTGGATTATTATTGTGTCTGTGTTGAATATTGTGACAAATAAACAATTTTAGTGAATCATGACGTCTGAACAATTAGTTCCTCCCTCACATCTTGCCGGGTTAGAGGGGAGAAGGAATAATACTTCCCTACAAGGCAGATATCAGCGTCAAAACGACAGGGGCGACCAAGGGCCACAGTAGAGCTGGAAGACAGAACGATTGTCAGAGAAGTTGTCACAGTATCGGATTCGTTGTTATCAACTATCCACCGTGCGACTCGCACATATGTGTCCAACATAACCCTCCACAGTCGACTGAGTGACCCTCCCCAATCGACCGTTACATCGTTTATTTCTCATGTCTGTACACCGTCGATTGCAAGGGTTCTTGGTTCGATCACAGTGGAACTTCTTTGACTGGGGACATATAGTCTTCAGTGATGAGTCCCGTTTCCATCTGTGTCTTGAAGATAGCTGGAGACATCCAGGGCTCTGACTATCGTACGCCCCACAGGCGCACAACAGAGCGTTATGGTCTGTAAGGCCATCTTCTTTGATAGCCAGGCCCCTTTGGTAGTCATTTTTGGCACACTGACAGCACAGCGGTATGTTGATGAGATCCTACGACTGGTTGTGTTACCGTTCCTTTTGCGACACCCAGGACTTTTCAACACGATAATACCCGACCGTACACGGTACTTGCTTCTATGAATTGTCTTCGAGCTTGACCTACACTTTCTTGACCAGCTAGGTCACCCTATCTATCATTCATACAGTACACTTGGGACGTTATGGGAAGGCGATTACAACTATCCCGAAATGTTGATGATTCAGCCCAGCACTTGGTGACAATTCGGCACGAAATCCCACGTGACATCCTCCGGGAACTTTATCAGTCTATACCACGCTGGGTGACAACTTGCAACAAGGTCAGATGGGACCAACGCCTTATTGACTTCTTCCCTTTGTAATGGTTGAATTCTGAAATAATCATTAAATTGCTAGAAAATTTTAATCATTTGTTTTTCTGTGTATGTTCTTCCCACCCACCAATTTTTATTGCAATCAGACAACTCCTCGGTGCGTCGTTTTTTTTTTTTTTTTTTTTTGTTATAGAGTGCAGTTTAGAATGATTTTTCTTTATTTTACCAACCAATGTACATTCACTGTATGTTATTAACTTTCAATTAAAAAAAAAAAAAACAGCATTAATGAAATGCTATAAAAAAATTTCTTGGACGTTTTTTATTTAATTTATAGGTTAACTTTTAATTTTTTTCAGCTATTCAACGTTTATTTTTTATATTGAAATAGCCTAGCGATATGCAATTGACGTTAATGGCCAGAGTGACCCATCCCTTTCAACGTTGAATCAATAAGAATGCATCAAGGGCTGTGAGCATCTATCGAACGATCACTTTGTCCTCGCGTTCTGTCATCTTCCCCGGTAGTTTTACCGCTACCGTCTTGAGACTCGGTATATATATATATACACATTAAAAACTCTATATTTTGTTTTAAAATTTATAGAAAATAAAAGTACCACCCAGACTTATACAATTAATTTTAAATAAAATATAATATTGTTAATTTACTTAGCTTGAGACGCCATCTATCTATTAACTGTACAACTAATAACACAATTTTTATTTAACTGTTTGGTAACTTTTTATAAATTTCGGAGGGTATCCATGTTCCATACAATGTTTAATAAAGTTATTAAAACTTAAATATATAGTAAATTTATCACTAACTAATACGTTATTACGATAAATATAATTGAATATATGTATATATATATATATATATATATATATATATCATGTATCGGAGTGGGAAGGCTTTCTTTATCTAGATCGTATGGAATTATGGAATTATTGATGTTATTTTAGTTGAATTGATGAGGCAATCTTAGATGGTAATCCACTTTATTGCACATTTAACACATGTGCAAATACCAATATGGACGACACAGAACAGAAAATCATTACGAGGACAAGAAACGGGGGGGGGGGGATTTTCCAGAGGCCCGGGTTTTGTATGAAGCAGCAACTAAAAGTTCCAAAATCCACACAATTTCCGTGGACAGAGCTTGTAATTGGTGGAAAGATATCGCTAGACCATTGCAAATTAAAAGGTTTTTTAGATGGAATTATTATGTATATAATGTTGTCGTGTCCTTCTGAAGGGAAGTAAGGAAAGTGGTCAGATGCTGAGACAGGTTTGGACTTCTGTACGCCTGTCGTTGACCGTAGCCATGAGCCCAATACAGGTGATAGTATGATTTAATTCTGTTCCCCCCAGTTAGAGGAAGAACACCCTGGGGATCAGGGGCCTCCCCTTCCACCAACCTCACGAGAGGTGGCTCGACGGCTATTTAAAGTACCCCCATGCCGCAAAGGCAATATACTTTTTACAAACATCCATGTCTTCTCCAGGATTCGAACCCAGGCACTGCGGCACAACAATCAGCGTCGCCAACCACTATACCGGATGGGCGACACACACACACACACACACACACACCACACACACACACACACACACACACATATATATATATATATATATATATGTAATAATTCCCAGTAATATAATCCTTTAAAATAACTTTTAACTACCAATGGTTCATCCCTTCAGGACCAACGTTTTAGTAATAAGTTAACCCGCCGCCTAACGAGAGTATTTTAAACTACACCTATCCACCTACTCAGATCATGTGATTTGAGAAGCCTATAAAAACCGAGATTCCTGGAGACCAACTCTCTTTTCGCTTCTGTATTTTGTCTGCGTAAACATGTAGCCGGCTGCAGCTCATTGTGCATTCGTTTTCTTTGTTCTGTGTTGTCCATTTCATGCTTTATGTTTAACATGTTTATATGTGCTCAAGATGTGGAATAAACAGATTTGAATAATCACAGGACTATCGTCAATTCCAGCCAAAGCAAATATCAATCGTAATTAATAGTAATCATATAAAGAATACATTTCAACGCGCGCGCGCGGCCACGTCTATTTGATATATATATATATATAAATATTGGGCTTTTGCCTTGGTTTATATCCGGCGCTATTATGTTGAAAATTTCCGCTGAAGGAGAAGGTTGAGATCTCACAAACATTGTTTAATCCTGTTTCACTGTCCTAAACCAGTGACAGCTGGGGAAATCAAAATAGTTTTTTCCATTCTATCTGAATTTCTCTTTTTTAGTTTGTCATGGTTCCATGTTCTTGGTTCTTTCGGTCTGATCTTAAGATTCTTAGGATTTATTAGTCTTCTTTTTAATTTATTTACTGCTATATATATATATATATATATATATATATACGCAAGAAAATCTAATTCAACTTGCACTGCGTGATGTTTTGATGCTACACACCAAGATGAAGTGACCAGAAAGTGAAGAAACTCAGCATACATATGGAAAAAGACTGCAATTCACAAAAAGTGATGTTATTTTGAAACGATACTCATAATACAAAGCGAAAATAATGTCAGCCCAGTTTCAACGTTGTAGGACCACCAAGAATGGAGATACACAAAGCAACATGTCTAAATGAGAGAATGGTTGGCGTACTGAGGGATGTATGATTCTCCATTCCCGGCTATTACTTTTCCACTGAGACGAGAAAAATTCACAAAATGATTTTCCTGGCAGAAACAACGACGTCGATTTTCCCCTTCTGCAGATTATTTTCCCTTACACGTATTCTACCCTCTCTACATGTGATGGAGAACTTAACGCAATTTACATTATTTGTTTTACTCGGAGAGGAGCGCCTACCTTGAAATTTACATAATTTTCTGGCCTGTTCTTGATATTATATTTTCTACGTCATGTAGCGTATATGATGTGGTTAAATACATTCAGAGATACATTGGTGGTTTTGTGTTTTTAATAAAAATGTAAACTGAAAGTGATATATATATATTTTTCACCAGGAAAAACTTTGAAACTCCGGAATACATCGAAAGGCAAAGCGCAACTCACGAAATTGTTCAGTTGCTGATGGATTATCTATCTCCTGATAGGTTTGTATATTTTTAGCCAAAAATTATATTGAGGAATAAAAAATGCATTTGAGTACTTCTACTTAGTCTTCTAAGAGTAAAATAATAAAAATAGCATAAACACATACTCTTATATTTTTGTATTAATTTCAACGACTTTTTTTCCTTTTACTTAATGAATTTTTAGATTTTGACGTAAGACGTTTTATAAGATAAATGCTTTACTCCAACCCCATAACTTAAGCTTACAGCAGTTCTGTCATATGATCAATTTGTTTGTGTTTCGATGGTAACTCAGTAGAAATGATAAAATGACAAGAACAAATTAAAATGTTTTATAATTATATATAATTCAGTAATGTAGTTTTTTGAAGCAATACTAACTATATAGAGATTTTTTTTTGTCATTGAGCTCGTTTTATTAAAAAAGTCACTTTTAATTTCTTTAAATTTGAAAATTCGTGTGATTTTAGGTTTGTTAGAAACTACAAAACAGTTTCAGCTAATATTTCGGTGTTACTTAAATTAAAACTCTTTTTTTTTTACTGTGGTTGTTTCTTGACTAAATATCTCTTAATACTCTATTAAATATAATAATATTCTCCCTCTAATGCGTATACATTTTTAAAGCTTTGTTTGCTGTTGTTGACGCCAGAAAGAAAACAAATTTTTAAATGTTTTTGCGATTGTAAAATGAGGCATGGTGCTCAGAAAAATAAGAGCATTCAGTAACTTTTTATAAGTGAAAAAAAAAAAGAATATCTTCCTTATAATAATTTTTAAATTCTTGTTTATTTTTCAAATTCTTATAAAAACTCAAAGCTTTTAAATATCAATAACTGAATCCTTCAGCCAAATACGTGTTCCATAGAATGTATTACATTCATTAAGCATATTTAGTTTCATTACCTCTTTTAAAAATTCCATTCGATGTATTATATTAATTTGTATATTGAATGTTAGATGTGTTGCCTGATGCTCCTTATTTTAAGTTTCAAGTTCCTAGTATCCTTTGTTTAAACAAATTCGTTTGTTAAGGTTACGAGCTTTAAAGACCGAAAAATTGGGATCGAGTTATGGATTCTATCAAAGACTATAGTGGGGAATATAATGAGGGCTTTGAAGTTTAAACAAATTGGAACTCGTGTGGTGCGGAAGTTTGGAGCTGAGGTACAAAACACAGTTGTACATTTCTGACCATGATTCGAAGTTTCTAAGGGGATTGACTATAATCAGCAGTATTCTAGTTATAATATGGAAAGTAGAAAATTATAGTTTATAGTTCTTATCACAATAAGAAACTAACACAAAATTAAAAGTCCTTATTCTAAGAGATAAAATATGTGGTAATAATAATTTTTAAAAAAGTGTTTTTTCAAAAAAAAAAAAAAAAACATTTTTTGTAAGTATAATTTTATATTGTAATTTTTTTAGGCAAAATAATTTTGACTCTAAGCAGCCAGAAACTGCAAAAACTCTAGGCTCAAATATCAAGAACAAAAGAATAAAGCAGGAGAGAATATTGGAAAACATACACAAAGAGAAAAAACTAGAAAACACTAGTTTTTACATTAAACTTGAATAAATTTTTGAAAATTAATTTAATTATTTTTATAATTTTGTTTTAATGCCTGGAGTGTTATTGAGTATATTGTGTATATATATTGTTGTAACCTGAATTTAATACTTTTATACATATTGTTTTTGTAATAGTATTTAAAACATATTGTCATATATCTATCAAAATTAAATTTGACAATAGCATCAAATATTTCGATGTAAATTAATGATTTCTAATTATGTTTGTGAAGCATCAAATTTCAATGATGTTTTTTGTCAAAAATTTTAAACTTTATATTTAACTTGGCTTCCTTTTTTTTTTTTATGTTTTACGCACAAAAAAAAAAAATATTAGAAAAATAAATTTCCATTACATAGTATGTGCAATTCTTTCATCCAAATATTTGCATATCGTAACGGTCCTACCTTGCTGAGAGGGTCTATATAAAAATATTCCAAACAATCATCATAAGAATATTGGCAGTTTTCTTATTCCAGTGATGGGCAAGATATTTAAGGAGCAAGCCAAAAGAAAACATATTTAGAAGAATTTGGTGATATATTTTAGTGTACCACATTATAAAATACAATAAAGACTTAAAAAAAGTCTACTTTGAAAATTCTTTAAAATTAATGTGATGTTTGGAAATATATATATGACTCAATTTCTTAAAAGTTAATTACAAAAGGTAATAAATATATTTCAATAATTTTTTATATATTTTTTGGGCTTGAAGAAAGTTTGTAAAAGAATTTCTACATAAATTCTCACAATTATATTTTGCATATGAATAATATATTCAAATTTCTGAAGGTATTTTCTTGTGTGTGTGGGGGGGGGGTGGAGTGGGCTGTCTTCGGTTAATGTTAAAGAATAGGACCCGAATTCGGAACATTTTTTTCAGATATAAAAGAAATGAAAAATTAATACACTACTGTTTGTAAAACATGCAACACCATGAAGGAATCATCAGAATTAAATGAACTTTGCAGCAAATATCAATTGTAGGATGTTACTTAAAATAGTAAAGTTTCAGAGCCATCGCGCATGCGTGGCGTGCGCAGAGTTCTCTGAACTGATACTGAAAGCGTATAAATAGAGGGACGTTGAAAATAGTTAATGATTATTTGCTAGTGGCAAACGTTTAGTGAGACCTAAGTATGCCTCCACGACGAAATAAGGAGAAATTCCAGCGACTTACGGAGTTTGAACGGGGGAGGATTATCGGCCTTCGACAAGGAGGATATTCCTATCGCGCAATAGGAGCTCGTCTCCAGCGTAACAGTTCCACAGTGATGCGAGTTTGGAAGCAGTGGACCAACGAGCACCGAAAAGCTGGCAGTGGACGATGGAAGGTGACGTCAGCGCGCGACGATCAACCCCTGTTCCACACGGTGGTGAATGATCATACATCTTCCTTCAGGCAGTTGGCAGCACTTTGGTCTGCTGCTACAGGTGTACTAATGTCGGCTTTGTCAACGTCTGCTGCACTGTGGATTGCGTGCAAAGGTGCCTTTATACAGGATTCCCCTCACGGCAAACCATCGACGGGTGCGTCTGCAATGCACTGCATGAGCACAGAGCCTGACAAGCTGATTGGCACCAAGTTGTCTTTTCTGAAGAATCACGCTTCATTTTGTGGGACCATGATGGCCGCATTCGTGTTAAACGCTATGCCGGTGAACACTGCCTTCTAGAGTGCGTTATCGGACGATATAGTGGCCTAACACCCGAGTTGTGATTTGGGGTGCGATTTCGTATCATGGACGATCCAATTGGCTAAGAATCGAGGGTAATCTCAATAGCAACAGGCAAGTCCGTGAAGTGCTACAGCCCGAAGTCGTTCCCTTCCTTCAAGGCATCCCTAGAACTATCTTTCAGCAGGATAATGCACGCCCACATGTTGCAAAGACTGTTCGAGACTTCTGTTCAGCACCACACATACAACTTCTTTCTTGGCCTGCTTATTCGCCGGATATGTCGCCTATTGAGCTCGTGTGGGATTTGGTTGGTCGGCGTCTCGCTCGTGATCTGCATCCTGCAGCTTCAAAAGACGAACTTTTGCTGTGCATACAAGCATTATGGAATTCTCTTCCCCAAGCAGACATTCAAAATTCTGTTTGACTCCATACCACGTCGTATAGCAGCATTTATTGCAGCGCGTAGTGGCTACACCAAATACTGATTTCGGACACTTAATATTGTTTTTTTTTTTTTTGCTTTAAAAATTTCGTCATTTATTTGTACTAATACAAGTCGTTTGTGCATTAAATTCCATTTAATTTCGATGATTCCTTCATGGTATTGCATTTTTTACAAACAGCAGTTTATGATATTCTGGCTTCACTATTCTTTAGAGAGCAGCATTTTTTATCATACCTTCCATTTTTTTAACCGAGTTGATAGATTTTTTTCCGGTATAGAATGTGTTTCATGTTTTTTCTTCTATATCGTTATGTTAAATGGGCTATGCCTTCATGTGTTAAAACGAAAAAGAAAGCAGTCATGGAATACTTTTAAAAAGACTATACTGTTAACAGAGGTATGAGTTATAATATTATAAATTTCCATGAAATTGAGGCATTTTTCTGTTTGAAAATATGTTTCGCGTTTAGTTCAAGCTCTCGTACTTATACCGAAGATAGCCTTAAATGAATTTTTTTTAACATTGTAATTGAAAACTTATTATTGTTCATAAAAGCTGCATCTGTTCTGCACGCTGTAATTTGTACATCAAAGTAAAATTAATAACTAAAATCCCCCATTTGACAGATGAAATGTTATTTTTTGTAATTAAAATTTCTTGATTAATCAATTAATTTTAATAACGGTGTTTTATGTTGTTTTCCCATCTTGCTTTATTTTTGAATTGTAATTGCTTCAGTATAAATCTTTTGAATCATAAAATATTGTAACTTAAGTTTCCGTTTAAAGAAACTACATTCTAAATTTTCCCTTTATGTTAATGAAATGTATTACTTTTTCATGGATTTAAAGCGCCATCCCCATGACAATGAACTTATGGGAAAGGAATAAACGATGTAAATATTTACTGTGTAACAAATGGTAATAGAGCGCCCTCTACTGGCCATGTGAACACTTAACCAGTCAGTCTGCCGACTCGGGGAAGAAAGGATGTGCCAATGTCCTCCCGCGCAAACCCCTTTGTATTTTTATAGTATTTTCCTGTTTTTATGTAGTTGTAACCGTGCTCAATTAGAATGTACCACCAATTAAAATTATTTGAGCTAGCCGCCGGAGTTATTTTTGAGTATCGGTTATAAAAATAGCGCCCCACGTTGGGCGCCATCATAAAAGGGAAAATTTCTTATTAAACAGTTTGGAATCAATCTCCTGGTTTACTTAGCTTCCAAAATATATAATCTTTGCTCTTTGAGATAATTAATCTTAAGGAAAACAGTTTCCTTTGTACTAGTTACGGTTCTGTATGTGGGAAGTGATGCATTAACACTTTAAATAAAATTGTTTTTAAATTATATTCATTCTGAATCATCCTACTTTAATGTGCACATGAATTTTTTTATCATAAAGAATTCTACTTAATTTAGAAAAAAATTTACTGTCTTCTCAAAAGCACATTTTTTTTACTGGTGACACATTTCATGAAGATAAATGCTTAAGTTTATTTGAATATAAGCTGTTTGTTATAAAAAGTCAAGAGGGTCAAAAATAAAGTATATAAACATATGTATTAAAATATATATATTTTAAAATACACTGTTGGCTACCCAAAATGCAATATTATGGATTTATATAATTCACTCATCAACTGCGCAAATCCATGATCACAGTAACTTTGTTTACATTTACCATCCGTACTTATTAAGTGAGCTCGATACAACCTTAGTAAGTTGAATACATTTCAATCACAGCTCCAAGTGTAACTTACAATCTATTTCATCATTTTCAAGTTTATTTTTTTGTGCTTCATTACTTTTCAAAGAAATACATTACACTGTTATTTCAGATAATTTTAGCTTAATACATCCATTGCTATGATGTTTGTTTCAAAATCACAAGTATTTGCATTTACAATAGTGCACTGAATGGTGGATATGAACAATCACAAGACACATCATGCATTGATGAATCATGCTTTCACTTGCAACACCACAATCATTAGTCTGGAGACACTATGGTAGCCTTATGCATCACTATACATATTGGTCTTTCACCTGGTATTACAGATTGGGGTAGTATTGAATTTTACTCCTGCACCTACTAGTAACCATTGTTGGTACAATGACTAGCTAGCAACCATATTCCAATAGGACAATACATGACCAAATGTGGCATGAAATGTTCAAAATCTTTTCATTGCCCAACAGGATGCAAAGTTACCCTGGTTTGCTTGTTCTAATCTATCCACTGTTGAACATATTCGGTCAATGAATAGAGAACAACTACGTCAACATACACACCCCCCCCCTGCTATAACAGATAAACTTTTGATTAATATCTAAGACAGGGTGGCCAACCCACAATATGCGTGCCACACGAAAACTTTTTATCGTGCAGAGAATGCACCTGCGTTGTTGTGCGAGTTGGCTTTCCAAGCGAAATTTTGGATTTGAGGGAGCATATCTTAAAATATCTAGAAGAAAACACTGAATTGCCTAGTGAGTACTTGCTATTCTAAAATGAAGACAGCTTGTGTGATTCAGCTTTTCTTACTGATATTAAGGGACATTAAAATAATTTAAGATTACAGAGAAAGGATTGTATTTTTTTCTACCTTTGTTGGTCACATACCTTTTATTGTAGACAAACTTTTGCTTTTTTTTTAGTCTTGATTTTAGAGGGAAAGAATTAAACATATTTCACATCCATGCAGGGCCTATATACCAAAGTTAATAGTGCTCTGAGTTGGGATGGATTTAAAAATTTAATATTCATTTTTGCATCCAGTGCTAAGTTTAATGATTTTCAAGATGATAAAAAAAGAAAAAAAAAATGCAATCTTTTCACACATCCTTTTTTTAGTTTTTCTGCAAAATGTTAATTGTTACCCACTTGAAATCAAAATTATTGTATGCAGCACCATACTACACTGAAAATCAAATATAAGGAATTCTATTGAATTTTGGAAATTTACACGATTTGGCTGTCAGATATTGTAGATTTGAATCAACATACATTTATAAACAAATGTTTTCTATTATGAACATAAGAAAATCAAAATATCATTCAAAATTAACTGAACTGATTAACAATAAAATTTAAGTTGGTGCTTTGGTCTAATTTATAATAATGTTTTTAAATTTCCAGTACTTAGACTTGCGTTTTAAAAGTGCTCTTTGAGTCCAAGTTACATAATAAGCCTATAAGTGACATTTTTTCACCTTTCCATATGTTCGAAAAGTTGGAAGTTGGTATGCTTAATTATTTTTTATCTGAAAGTGGCACTCTACCTAAAAAGGTTGGCCTCCCCCCTGATCTAAAGGCAGCCAGTGCTGCCATGCCCTAACAAGCCATCGAAAGCCTCTTTCAATGCCAAAACACGTAGCGACAGCTATTTTTCACTTTGATGGCCACTCAATATTGATTTAGCCTTCACACTGCAAAAGCTTCAATCATTTCATCTCTGTACTGTGTGTTATCTCTCAAATAAATTTGATTCTGATATATTTCGAATGATCACATATTAAATGCACAGTTAAAATTTATAGCTGTAAATACATAAAAAAGATATACACACAAGAAATTTTATCTTGTTTATTTTAAAACAAAAATATATAATACAAACGATGTATATGAAATATATACAAAATGTATTTTTATAAGAAAACATTTATACAAACTTTTATTAAATTATCACTTAATTTCAATGATACGGTTTTAGTCAAATGTAGTTCAATTTCAAAAGTATTTCCATCAGTATATTCTGGAATGGAAATTAGATAAAACCCTTTAAGATAAAAGTAAGTCCAGTGAATCTACTTTCATTATATAACTGCACTTCTGATGTAGTTTCCAAGACATAAACAATAATTGATTTTTTCTTGTAAAGATTCCCATGACTGGTCTTTTTTTATTTCTTCAAGAATCTCTACCAATTTTGAAGAACTACCAACAGTTTCATAATGAATCTAAAACAAAAATAATATTTTTTTTAATAAGTAACAAAAATAGTTGTTTAATACATTATGTACTGAAAATATTTTAAGATAATTTAAAATCAAAACAAAGTTTAACAACAACTTTAAAATTGAATGAATTCTTTTAAGTGTATACAAAATAATTCATAATGTGAATTTAGTCTTAAAACAATTGCATTTAGTTTCTAAACAAATGTTTAATAAATACTCAAAATATATGATCTACAACAAAACATATCAACATTTACACTATGTATAATACAAGGGTCACTCTGAAATTTTTGTGTGAGATACTCCTAGGTTTTTAAGGTTACACTTACAAAATTTTAGAAGTTTTCAAAGTAGTCTCTGCCAGCATCAATGCACATTTGTAGACAAATTTTTCAGATTAAATGCCTCAAACCATAAATTTCTTGGAATTGGTGAAAAAATGCATTTACAGCCACATTAATCTCTTCTTCCGAATGAAAACAACTCCCCCATAATTTCTTTTTAGATTGAAAAATAACCAAAAGTCACACACAGCTAGATCTGGAGAATAAGGTGGATGTACTATCACTTTAATTTGTTTTTGCGTAAGAAACTGAACTGTTAATCTGGCTGTATGTGAAGATGTATTGTCATGGTGAAGCATTAGTCCCCCAACATTAACTTCTTGGAGAATTTCTGGAAGACATTTAGTGGTATACCAGCTTACTGTTACTGTCTTCTATCCTTCCAACTTGATGGCTTTGATCAATCCCGAAGAAAACGGCATACATTACTTTTTTTCATTGCTCGTAGTCTTTTCACCAGTGTTGCCTTCATCGTCACCATTTGCCATCATCTTCAAAAACCCATACTTTGCTTTCTTGACGTGTTGGAACATAAAAAAAAAACAGTATGTAAGCACGCGTTTCATCACCCCTTACAATTTTAAAAATGATGTGGTGGCCACCATCATTTAGCAATTTAAGGGTTTCCTTACTGATTCTGACAGGCCCCTCTTTTTGGGGTGCTCAGTTACACAACTAATTTAAAATCACACAACAAATATTTTTTTTCCATGAATAATTTTGTGTATGGCTGCGGATGCAATGTTAAGTTTCTTCTGTATCATTTGGTTGGTACAGTGATTATCATTAATTCACATTTTTCTGGGCACATTATCTGGGATTACTGTCAACCGCGGCCTTCCTGTGTGTTCTTCTTGAAGAGAATTGCGACCACTGCAAACTTCTTTAAACCATCTGAATACAGTAGCACGACATGGAGATTCATCACCAAATGCTAATTGCAGCTGTTGAAAGCATTCCTCCTGATTTAATCCAGCTTTAAAATCATAGCAATAATGTTCTCGCATCAACTCCATTTTCTCTCCTGTTTAAAATTTATTCTTTGCTAAAGAACTTGAAGTAAGTCAGTAAAAAGTCGTCTGCTGTGTTAATATTTTCAAATTAAATCAGTTTTTTTTGTTTTTGTAATTACTTGTCTGCGCGTATCTTAAAAACTTCAGAGTTACCCTTGTAATAGGAACAAAAGACAAAATTTTAAACTGTTTATAATTTATCAGTCCTTACCTGTAAAAACAAAGCCAAATAAGACTGTATTAATTCATAATATTTTTTTGTTTTAAGTGTTTCTAATAGAACTTTTAAAAAATATTCCATAAGTTCTTCAGAACCTCCATTTTCAGGACTCAGACAACGAATTTCCACATCAATTTTTGATGGACTCATTTCTTTCAGTTTTTCTATAACAACTAGATCTAGAAAAGAGAATATAAATATAAATTATTTATTTAATAACATTGAAATATAAATGAAGTTTCAAAAATGCACAAAATAGAAATGACAAATATGATTGATTCATAGACTAAGGAATTGAAACTAGTTTTGAAATAGCCAAGATTACTTCCATAAGTATAAGTAGGAATCTAAAACACTTTACATTAACTTTGTATTTGAACACAGTAAAACCTTTTTTTGTGCATTAGATAGGAACTGCATAATAATAACCACACAAAAAAATATTCAAAAATTTCATAAATTCTTACATATAACAAACAACTTCGTCAAAATACTACAGATTTTTTCTCTCTATGCGATGGAGAAATAAAAACTGTTGCATTTAGAAAATACGCCAATTATTCACAAAATTTATGAGAAAGTACTTCCAAAACAAAATAAATAATTAAATTACACATGGAAACATTTAGTTTCTCATTGTATACACGAGGAAAGTTTTCAAAATGCACATACATTATTCACTGCTACTCATCGTAATCCAAAGCGCCCATCTTCCTGTGATGAATAAGTTCAAAATTGCTTTCACCACTTGAAAAAACAATTTCAATTTATTTATTTGATGGCATCATAAAGTAAGTGATAAGTTTTTGTGATGAAGGTTGGTTGGTTAGTTAGTTGATTGTAAATGTCCCGATAACCAGATATGAATGATTGAAGCTCTTTATGAAATTTCATACTCCTTTTGGAATTGGTATCTATTTTAAGAAAAAGTTTTTCCAATTTTTTGAAAAGATGTATTTTTACATATATTTTATCCACTCTCAAAGAATACTGTTATTCTTGTATGTCTTCATAATCTATCAAACTATTGATAATGTCACTGTCATTGAAAGTTTCATTTTCAATCAAGCGCAGGCCGTTGGCACGTTGAGAGAAAGCAACTGAATGTGCATTGTCAGGAGACCATTTATAACAAATGAACAGAGCGTTTTGAAGTGTATCTATGTACCTTGCAGTGATGTAATGTACACCCCTGCCTCATGGGGGCCTGAGGCCCGACTTACGCCAAGTACATATTTACCCAATTTATAAAATATTAAAGGCAAAATCCGACTCTGCAGGGGGACCTTAACATTCTCCGTTACACCACTGGTAGAGATTGATAGAAAACATTACAGTGGCACCAAAGCAGTTGAATTTCATATACAGCATAAAAAGATTACACAGGAAAAAATCGCATAAAAAAGGACCACACAAAAACAGGTTCTACAGTACTAATAGAAGATTTAATATTTTTAATTATGTTTTGTATATAGGCTACAGATAACATTTTGTTATTCATCTAATGCACAATTTTATATGCCAAATTAACTTTTAGTATTTAAATTATAAATATTTTGTAAAATATTGTTTTAAAAGCATTTCGCTTAAATAAATAATCAGGAATTCATCCACATATAGACTCAGCTAGAATTGATTGATTGCAAGTAAAATAATTTAAAATACAGTGAAATATGTTTAATGCAAAAACACTTAAGACAAAATATCAGTTAACTTGAAGTAACACAACGGTCCTGACAAACTACTATGTATTTTCATGCATATTTTTTCTTTAAACAAGAAATGAAAATGATTTAACATGAAAAGATTTCCCCACTGGGAATTAACAAAATACGGAAAACACCAGCCGAATTGTCCTACTGCATCATCGGAAGAGTTTGTTGCAGTAGATGATGATGATAATGTGTGTACAACCCCAATTATGGCAGACAAAGACATTTTGGAGGTTGTACAAAGCTCAAAAAAATATCATTGATGCTCATTCTGACGATGAAAATGAAATGAATAATGCAGTCCTGTTCCCACGTGATTCAAAATGAGGAACATCATGAAAAGTATGCGCAATTATTTAGATGTACATTCCATTGAAGAAATGAATAACAAAATGGATGACATCAAACAATTTGATGCTGAAAAGGAAAATGCAAAGAAATATATCAGATTATTTTTCAAAAACTTAATAAATGTTTTGATTTTCAAAAAACTTGACAATTTTGAATTACATTTCTTAAATGTGAATTAATTTCTTCTTGTGAATGTTTTTGTTTCATAGATTTTTATTAAATACATACATATATTCACATATCTATGTAAATAGAATAAACTGTAATAACAATTTTGCAGAAGGTTTTTTTTTTTGCAACACTCTTTAACACGAAAAAATATTTTAGTCCTCTCAGTTTTGTGTTAATCGAATTTCACTGTATATTATGCTAACAAATATCACTGAAGAATAATTTGCTGTAAAGTTCTACAACACAGTTTCAGATACAAACTTAGTATTTAAATCTCGTCAATATGTGTATAAAAATCCTCTTGCAATGATTTGAAAAGAATATTTAAAAAAGAAAGACAAGAGAAAGCCATTAGGTTTTCATGAATACTATTTGCTATCATTTTGTTATTTTTACCCTGTTAATTCTATTTAATTACTTATAGTTTGGCTTTTATTCTGAAGTTTTAAATATATACCTTGATAATATGTCAACAATGTTGCATTATGCCAATCATCAAGTTTGTTCCTTTACATTGAAAAACGTTTAAAATAATATTTCCTAAATTATAGGAAATATTTTATTCTGTCTAAAAGATAAAATATCATTATTCAAATATGGATTAAATTCAATGCCAAGCAATTATTTTTTATTGCCAAAAAAGATTAAAGTTAGACCAAAAAGGTTTGATTTTTATTGTCAAACTAATAATTTAATTATACCAATGATAATTGATTAATATGGCAGTATATTGCTAAGTAATATTTGCTACTGGAAAATAGCAGTACTAAATTGAAATGAATTTAAATATTATTTTGAAATGTATATTACTGTTTACTATTGTGTTATTAATGAAAACTATAACTTTAAAATATTTTCCTATGAGATATTATTAAGAATTGCCTTAGTAAATCTTAAAAATGGACTATCTTGGAAAAGTTTTAAAGAAAGATATTTAAATACTGGCAAGAAAAAAATTTAAGGTTGTCAAACTGAAAAAGTCAATAACGGAAAGTCTTAATTCTGAAGATTTTGTGACAGAATTGTTAAACACTATAGTGAAACATAAAAGTAAAAGATGAACAGTAAAAAAAATGTTAAGAAAAATAAAAGGAAAAGGAGTCATGAAGATAACAAAGTTTGATTTAACAAAATTTCAAGTAGAAAATGAACAAAACAAAAGTGATCAAAATGAAAACCTGAGGAAAAACAATAATCATAAAACTTAACATTAGTTATCCAAAGTTTAATGCAGAAATTTGATCCTACAAATAATGTCAGATTCAAAAAGAAAATATTGCAAAGAAGTTGGAAAAAATTTATACAATCGTTTGTAAACAATAGCAGACAGAATGTCAGAAATTATTTGGACAGATTTTATGCGTAAAATCAAAAACTATTCTACACAATAGATATTGGACCCAGAAATAGAAGGTTTTAAGCAACTGTCAGACAATGATTTGCAATCTAATTAAATGAAGAGTTTCTTCAGGTGAAAATTGCCACTAAATAAAAATACTATAAGAAAAAGTAAAAATGAATACTAAAAATAGAGCTTCAAAACAAATCAAAGAGAAGAGAAAATCACAAAATTTTGTTATCCTTTCAGTTCCAAGAATAAAAGAAATAATGGTGTACAAACAGGAAAATAATAATAATAACATAGACATATAATTTCAATTAATATCACTTTGAAACAAGCAACAAATGGACAGTCATTTTTCAGTTAAAAACCAAATAATAAAGATTTATAACACTAGATTAAGTAGAAGGAAATTCATTAGATTAAGTAGAAGGAATAATTCAAAGTCCAATTACATGAAGATAAAAAAATTGTTTAATATTAAAACTATTTATTTAAATTTAACAAACATATATAAAACAAACCTGTGTGTTTTTGACATTAAATATTATAACTCACACAAAAAGGATTTAAAAATTGTGCAATTATAAAAAATATAATTTTATTTGCATTAAAACATCATCTATATTATTTGAGAAGTTGACAATTAGCTTAATATCAAACTGAAAATTTAGATGCCACGGAGGAAAGATCAAAATCTTCACATTAATATATTTCTGCAATGCTATATATCATGTCCTGAATTACATTTTGCAAAAACAACAATTTATAAATGTGGGCTAATAAATGCATTAACACAACATAAATTAATATCCATACAATTATAACCAAGCACTTAAAATAAAATAAAAATTTTAAACCCAATATATATATATACATTGATATACATATATTTAGAATATAACGAATGGTTTTAAAACTTATATTACACATCCGGGCTAGAAGCTACAAAATATTATTCAATCCACATTAGATAATATTAAGTATATGCAAGGTAAAAAAATTATCTCTATATTCATATCTATGACTTTGAAGATTTATTTAACTCTATAGATATAGGAGACATGGTTAAAATTCTCAAAATAGCTTATAACAAATATTCTTTAAATAAATTAATATATTATGATAAATATCTTTCAATTATTCAACTAATATTAAATGAAACTTATATTTTTCATAATAACTTTTATTTTCAGCAAATTAAAGGACTTTCACAAGGTGGGCCTGCAAGTAAGTGTTTAGCCAAAATTTATTTGCACTTTTATGAACATGATAGTATTAGTTTCGAATCTTATTACTTTTTTAGATACATAAATGACTTAATTATCTTTAGTAATATAGTAGATTATGTTCCTAGTTTTAATTATTATCAACAATATTTGAAATTATTAAAAACTAATCACAATTATGTGTCAGAAAACTTTTTAGACCTTCAATTAAAAAAATGTTAAGAATAATCTACTAATAAGTACTATTTTTGATAAAAGAAACTCTTTTGATTTTAACATTATAAAAACGCCATTCTCTCTCTCTGATGTAGTAACTTACACCTATCTGTTTTAAGAAATATTATCTTAGATTTTATAAAAAGAAACAATGATTTAGTTACTGATAATGAACTAAAACATTGTAATTTTTAAATTTTTTGCAATAATTGCTTGGATTACAACTATCCAAGTAAATTTTTAAACATATTTCTATATTATCTTAACTCTTTCAGTTTCTTTAAATTTAATTTTTAAATATATTTCAATGTTATTTTATCTCCTTCAGTTTCTTTCAATTTAATTTATTAATTTCAATATGATATCGTTTGCTTTGTTTAATTACAATAAAACGATCTGTTTTTTGCTCCTGTGTTAACTCTTCAATATTAACACATCATTTTGTGCACACAATTTTTGACTAAGAGGCATTGTATTTATTTCTCATTTGGTTAGCATTTTTACATGTAAGTTTTTGCTTAGTTTTTCCTTAAAAATATTATTTTCTTTACATTCATATCTTTGAAAGAAACCTTTCTTTTCATACTTAAATTTTATTTTTACTGTCAGGTGCAAAATATATGTGTGAAAGATTTCGGCCTAACTTTTCAACATGGCTCTGTTTTTTCTATAATGTCAAAAATTTCTGCTGTACAGGGAAGGTGGATCCATAAAGAATTGCTAGACCCTAACTTTGCAGGTCCTAATTCAGCGATAGCTTTAGAAATCATAATAGTTCTCCCTTTTAGTCCAGACTCTTTTGGTTTTTTTCCAATTTAAAAGTTCTACCTCTGTTTCCAGTAATGCATATTTTTATCCAAATCCAGTACAATATTCATTTCCACCATTTATTTTGTAGTTATGTTTCTGAGAATCCGGTTTCTACCTTTCAGCTTTGTTGGTAGTACCATTTTGTCTTACTTTATTTCCTTTTATTATATACTATATATATACACACAAGTTTCAAAGAATAAACTAATTACAGTAAAGGAAGAATAAGACAAGTATTAATGTAAAAAATAGGTATTGAAAAATATGAATATTCAACAATATAAACAAACTGAAAAACAATGCTTACAATTTCCACTTTTGTTACTTTTTACAAGCAATTGGTTAAATTCTGATCCATGCTGCATTATTTCAAGTACTCTTGATTTTTTGCTCTAGAAAAAAAGCCAATTTGATTATGATAAATTTCATAACGGAAAAAAGTAGCTTCAATATTCTAAAAAAATATTTTTGAATTTCTAATGAATATGTGCATTTATTTATAGAGCCAATTTTTTTTAAATTTCAGATTAAAAAAAAAAAGAAATTTTCAATGTAATTGTTTTGATTGTAATGTTAAGTATAACAGTTGTATTACTGTAGTATCATTATTTAAATCATCACTGAAACAAAAAATCAAAATGCTTGAAAAGCAAAAATAATTATCAGAATTAAACATCACTTACATCATTTTTCCAATCTCTTTCTTCTTCTATAAAGAATGTTGGTTTTATACCAGAAACAACTGGCAAGAAAAAAGGAGCATTTTTAGGTGCTTTAACAGGTTCTTTTGGTTTATTACGTTGCTGTAAAATAAATGATTAAAAAATATATATATATTGAATAAAAGAAACAGAACATCAAACAAAACGTTGAACATTATTTTAACAAGTTTCTGTGGTTTTCAAAAACTTTAAATATGAAAAAAAAAAAAAAATAATAATAATAATAATAAATTAAAATGCACACAGAGTTGGGTTAAAGTATAACATAATAAAGACGTGCCAAAAATTATTCAGGTAAAAGCAAACAATTACCTCGTTCACTCTAAACTTGCATACAACATCAAATAAAAATCTTGTTCAACTATATTTAAATGTATGAATAACATTATTCCATACTAGCAAAAAAAACCCCCATGATTACCTCAATGGCAACACTTCAGCCATTTTTCCTACATGGTAAATTTCAAACTAAAGGTAGCAATTCATCTTGCAGAAAATGCTACTATATTTTATAACAAATGAAATATATATCTCATTTTTAAATATAAATGTATTAAAATAGTAGAAGAAATATAATTTACTTGGTACTTTTACCAATACATAATTACATGCTTTGAAAGAACTTAAAATGATCTATACTTGATAAATTTGGAAATTTTATACTGGAATAATTTAATGAAATATATGCAGAAATTTAATTTAAAAGTTGAAAGACTTAAAAATTATCTCCTGGAATAGAATGAGTTTTATTTTAAATAGGCTAAATGCATCTAAAATTATCAAAATAGCTTACCTTGATTGTGTCTAAATCTAACAAGTTCAACCAATGTGATTTAGAAACAAGAGATAATGTAACAAACTCATCTGAAATTTGCTCTGGTGATTTAAATTCAGGTAACATTTCGTCATCAATAGTTTCTTCAACAGCTTCTGTATCATCTAATAAAAATTTAAAATACAAAAGGATTCAACACATTATTTGAAAATTTTAAATTTCTGTTAAAGATAAACTAATGATTTTAATTATCTCAAATTATTTATTAAATATAATATATTACTGATCAATATAAAATTTAGAAACTTCCTGCCATGCTTTTGTACTTTAAAAATATTCTGAATAGATAAGTCATAACAAAAGTGTTAGGTTAAATTAAAACAATTATACTACACTAGGCGTTACCCACCCGCTTCGCTGGGTATTTCATGATGTTTTATAAATATATACTGCTTAAAATATATATATATATAAATTATTAATATCAAAATCATATCATTAAGAATGCGATTGTATTGAAAAATATACTTATACATGTAACTGTCACCTTTTGATAAAAAAAAAAAAGGACAGAACTCATCTAATTTGTATTTTCTAAAAAACTCTAAAATTGAAGTATAGAATGATGTTTGCCCTTTCGTAACACTATAATGAAGTGGATTCCTGTAAAACAAATTTTCGGTGGATCTCTACTCTGCAAAATAAACATGCAAGCCAAATCTAACGGAAAAAAAACTAAATTTTTACTATCAATACCCCCGTAATCCCGTTGAGAGTCGTTTTCCAAAATAACCGTTCTTGGCGGATTTCAATTCAACAAAAGAAAAATGTGAACCAAATTTCATTATTATAGTCCTTGTAGTTCAAAGAAAGGAATTTTTTGTCAGTACGCCCCAGTAACACCCTTCTCCCCCCAGGAGTTGATTTCCGTAAAATACATTCTTAACTGATCTGTATTCAACAAAAGAAAAATGCTTAACCAATTTCAAGTATGTGGGTCTAACAATTCAAAAACAGGAATTTTTTCTATAACTCCTCTTGACCCTCGCAACCCTCCTTGGGGGTCGATTTTCATTTTACTCTTTGTTAGAAGAACTTTATTCCATGAAAGGAACATGCCTACCAATTTACAAGGAGGTAGATCTAATAATTTAAAAACAGAAATATTTATCGATTACGCCCCTTAATCTCCCGAAATGAAAACTTGGTGGTTGAGAATCGCGAAACCCATTTTGTAGCGATTCTCTACTCTACGAAAGGAAACTGCTTACCAAATTTCAAGACTGTGCGTCTAATAGTTTAAAAATGGGGATAATTATGTATAACGCCCCTTGAGCCCCTACAACGCCACTTGGGGGGGGGGGTCTGTTTTCACAAAACCCATTTTGCAGGGGAACTGTACTCGATGAAAGGAATTTGCTTATCAAATTTGAAGACTATGCGTCTAATGAATTAAAAATTATCTATAATGCCCCTTGAACCCCCGCAACGCCACTTAGGGGATCTTTAATCCATGAAAGGATTCTGATTATGATATTTCAAGATTGTACGTCCAGTAGTTTAAAAATGGAAATAATTATCTATAATGCCCCGCAACGCCACTTGGGGGCCGATTTTCACGAAACGCATTTTGTAGCATATCTCTATCCTATGAGAGGAATCTGCTTACCAAATTTCAAGACTGTGCGTATAATAGTTAAAAAATCGGAATAATTATTCATGTCTCCCCTCAACCCCCTGTAACACCCCTTGGGGTCAATTTTCCCCCAAAAATTTTGTAGCAGATATTTACTTCATGAAAGAAACATGCCTACCAATTTTCAAGCAGGTAGGTCAAGTCATTTAAAAATGAAAACATTTTTTATTATGCCTCTTAATCCCCCGCAAAGCCACTTGGGGGGGCTATTTTCCCCAAATCCACCTTGTAGCTGATCTCTACTATATGAAAGAATCTATTTATCAAATATAAAGACTGTGTGTCTAATAGTTTAAAAATGGAAATAATTATTTATAATGCCCCCTAAGCCCCAGCAACGCCACTTAAGGGTTGATGTTCCCCAAACTCTTTTTGTAGTGGATCTCTACTCTATGAAAGGAATCCGCTTACCCAATTTCAAGATTGTACGTAGAGTAGTTTAAAAATGGAAATAATTATTTATAAACCCTGTAACGCCCCTTGCAGTTCGAATTTCGCAAAAAAATCTGTTCTTAGCGGATCTCTACTCAATGAAAGGAACATGCCTACCAAATTTCAAGCCTGTAGGTTGAATAGTTCTGGAGATATCGAGATTAGTCAATCAGTCAATGAGTCACTTTTCTCCTTTATATATATATAGATTACTCTTTATTAACTGGTTTAAACATAAATACAAAATGGGAGAAAACAATTAATAAATGACATTAAAGTTTATAAAAGTTAACCCCATATTCAGGATTCTGGTTCATCACATTAAAATCATTACTGTTATTTACATTGATAGAAAAATCAAATTTAGGAATTTTATTAATGTTAATATAAATTCTGTAAATTGTTTATTATTGATTACATAAATAAAAGGATATTTTTTAGATAAAAATATCCTTTAAAAGATCAGGAATGATCCAGGGGAGCCGTTTTGACCCCTTATATTCCGATATCACAATTAGTTAAAAAGATATTAAATAAAAACGTTAAAAAACCGGTTTTTGGCGCCAACTTTGATTTGTCTGCATTGTTAAAACAATTTTATTGTTACAACAACGAACAATGTTACTGTTACAACAATGACAAAAGTTGGTGTTGAAAATCGGTTTCCAGCCAAACTGGAATTTCGTGACATTGCTTTGTTTAAAAAAGAAATGCTTTTATAACATGTGATTAAGTTGAAATATATTTTATTAAAATCCTAATTTCTACAACATTTTTTTCAAGAGATGGTAACTATAGAACTATTTTTTAAGTAGATTGGTACATTGTATGTATTTCTCAATGCTGCCAATTTAGAATGAGATGGACTATTGTAAAACTTCTTTAACAAATTTATAAGATTTTGAAAATTTTTTCTATTTTTCTGCACATAGAATATATTTTAAAAAGGCACTTTTCCATTTCAAGGAGCCATAAAAATGCAACAAAAAAAATTGTGAAAATCACCAATTGCCAGTAATAATTAATAGTGGTAAATCTACAACAGAATTCTCTAGTTTGAGAGTTTATGGAGCAGGTGCGGAAAGACTTCTTTCTGATACATCACAACTGATAGTCTTCAACTGTATAAAGGCAGAAATCCAGAAATAAGCAGTCATTTTTCATTCAGTATTTAATAAAAATGGATATAAATTAATTTTTTTTAAAAAAAACTAAATCTGTATTGTTTTTTGTTATTCATTACGAAATTATTTAATAATAAGATTGTACATGTTCTGTTTTTTTGTGAATAAAACTAGATTAGTTTATTAAATTACAAATCGAAAATAGAAATTTAAAGAAAGATCTCATCTTTAGGGAAAAAATTAGGGAAAGAGTTTTATACACGATAAAGCTCGTGTAACGCCGGGCAATGCTGAAGGAAATGAAACCTGTCTGTAAAGGAAAATAAATTGAAGACATTTCGGAAAAGATAACTTTTATGACATCATAAAAATTCCTCACATTGAGCATACATCCTCACCTAGAAGTGTTGGCATCGAGAGAGAAAAAGGAAATTTCCATTGACTTAAAAGTCATACTCTTGGAAAAAGCCTGTGCAACGCCAGGGTAAATGGAGAGAAAAGATGTGATATAAACTTTGAAAAAGGGAATCTTAATGACAAAATATAGAAATCCCACACAAACCAAAAAGCAATGACATCTTAAGACCGGGCTACTGGTAAAAAGTTATAGATTCAAAAAAGCCAGTGCAGCGTTGGGCTATGCAGCCATAACATACACAACAATGACATAAGTTAGCTCTGAAAATTCATTTCAGACAAGCAGAAAGTTTATGAAATAGCTGTCATTCATTAATTCATTCACATATTAATTAATAAATGCTTTTAACATGGGATTAATGTGAAATATATCCTTGAAATCATAGTTTTACAATTACATATATTGTCGTCAAAATCCAGTTTGCAGCCAAACTGGAATTTTATGACTGATTCATTCACTTTGATTGAAAAATAACTGCCTTTTAATATGTCATTTTTTTTAAATGTTCTTTTTTTATTAAAAACACATTTTCTAGAATGCAAATATCCAAGGATTTTTTTAATTTAAATTTCAAAAAAGAGATAAAACTATTTTTTAAGCAGATTGGTACATTATTTACCTTTTCCAAAGCATTCAAGTTAATTTGAAACGGAATGTTGTATTCATGAAATTTTGAAAATTTCAATCTCTTTTGGCCTTTTTTATACATAAAATTATTTTTTTAAAAAAAAGGTAGTTTTTTGTTTTGGAGAACCGTAAAAGTACAACAAAAATTATTGTCAAAATCGCCAAATGCCCATAATAGTTAATGATGGTAAACCTACCACAGAATTCAAGAGTTTGAGGGCTTATGGTGCATGTGCGGAAAGACAACTTTCAGAGAGTTTGTAGGCAAACATATTCCTTGTGTACATGAAAAACAGCTAGACACAAGAAAAATCTCGAGCAACGCTGGGCCATACATGGATGTAAATTAATATTTTTTTCAAAAACTAAAGCAGTATTATTTTCTATAATTCATTACTAAAGTAATTATTCAATAATAAGACCGTACAATGGTGTCTTTCTACTGGATAAAATTTTATTAGTTTTGTAAATTATTAATCGAAAATAGAAATTTGATCTTATCCTTAAAGGAAAAAAAGAATCAATAAGAGTTTTATACTCAAAAAAGCCTGAAAAACATTGGGCTAAACAAGAGGAAAGAAACACTCCTAACAAGGAAAAATGGAAGAAATTTTGGAAAAAATTTAATTTTGTTGACATAAATATAGAAATCACTCTCCTAGAAGTGCTGGCATCGAGAGGGAAAGGGGAAATTTCCATGGGAATTAAATGATGTACTTGGTAAGAGCCTGTACAACACGGACTAATCAGATGGGAAACAGACCCGTCCGACGGGGTACGGATGCGGAAGAAATTTCAAAAAAGGGTATTTTAATGATATATTAATATGGAAGTCACAAACACATCAGGAAGTGCTGACACCAAAATGGGAAAAGGAAATTTGTAAGGCAAAAACTTATATACTTGAAGAAGCCCATGCAACACCGGGCCATACAGCTAGTGTTAATATAAATTCTGTAAATTGTTTATTATTGATTACATAAATAAAAGGATATTTTTAGGGTATAATTACACCCAACAAATAAAATTCCCAATTAAATATTGAAATCAAATTAAACAAAATTGGAAATAAACTACTGAATGCATTTATAATGAAAAACTCACCATCTTTTCCTTCTAATGAAATGAGCGGTAGATCCATTTGCAATGGATCATAAGTCTCTGGTAATGGATACAGTGACACATTGTTATAAAGAGTTGAATTGGCCCATAAATATACTCCAGGACTACCCACATGTGTTGTAGCTAGATATTCTCCAGAAGGAGACATTGCAAGACTAACACAAACAGGTGAAACAGTGAACCAGTCAATTAGTCTAAAAAGAAACAAGTTTTAAGTTTTATTCAGATAAATACTAAAATAAACATAAAAGTTAAGAGTATTTAGATTAAGGTAAATTTTCAATCTGAATTTTTATGAGAGCATACAGATATGATGTCTTTAATAATGATCTCTTAACCTAATACTAATCATAGGTGATAAACAATATAGCAGAAAAAAAATTAAAGCCCTTAAACAATCAACAATTAATACATATGTGACAATTTAAATTAAAGCCATTTAATATAAATTGTATAGTAAACATAATAAGTTTGCATAATGATGCAAGCTTATTATGTTAAATATACATTTTCTTTGCATTCCCATCAAATATAAGAAAATGATGACATTACTGGAGTGGCCTGGCTCTTAATAGGCAGCAAACCAGTATCCATCAGTATATCAAAATGAAACACAAGAGGCTCCAGATAATTTTTTAAGTGATAATGATTCATCAGATCACATTCAAAACAAGATTGGCATCAACTATTTCTTAAAAAATCAACTGATAATGCCCACATGATTTATCATTTGGAAAACCATATGCTAAAAGAAATTGAAGAATTTTTTTTATTAAAGGTTTACAGAGCTAGAAACATATCTAATCAGTGTCAAAGCTTACAAAGAAAATTCAAATTAATTTTGTAAGCTTTAAAAAATAATGATACTTGAAACCCAACTGCCAACTTCATATTTTTAAAATAATGTGATGAAGGTTCCACAAAAATATTTCTATGAGAAAAATACCAATAGGAAGCTCTTTTGTATCAACATGATTTATAAAAACTCATATACACTAAGATAAATTTAAAAGTGTTTATATATAGTAACATAAAAGAAAGTCATGATTTTTCATTAAAGATGTTTTTACTTAAAAATTAGATAAGCTATTATTTAACACATTTAGATTATATTTATAAAAAAATTACATGTACAAAAGTCAAACATCAAGTTAAGAAGCGGACACCAAGACTACGTCAAAGCAAAAAATCACCAAGTACATGAATGCTTTAAAATTTTGAGACCTTTATTGCACAAACTTTGAAAACTTTATATATAGTAGATATTTCATGAGTATCTCATTAAAAGATAAGGAAGCAGCATCTTTTTCTGATGCCAAATTTATTAAATGACATGACCTATACTTAATGTTTTTGTTTTAAACATGTAACAATTCCATTCTGCCCCCTTGTATTACTGCAGTATTATCTGCTGAACAGGAAACTAAATGTTAAAAATGTATCTCACATTTTTAAATTTCGTCAATGGAATCCACAATCAAATTTGCAATTTGTAGAAAGACCATTTTAAATTAGGCATTTTGCAGGATCAAAGTACCATATTTTCCTGTATGTAATCTGTGGATTATGTGTTAAAAAAGTTTCACATTTTGTTGTGCATATTATAACTGCCAAGGATAATGTGATAAAAAACATTCTCCATCAGAAAAGCTCACAATAAAGTTTTGAAAGAAATACTATTTATGCTTTAAAAAATAAATAACAGATGGTGCTGAAGCTTTTGTGACTGACGTATGACCTGATACGTTTTGTCCTGAAAATATTCAAGTTCATATATCCTCATGTTAAAGCAAAAGCGTGCAAATTACACAGCTGATTTTTAACTAAATGTTATAGAGAAGTCTTTTGAAGTAAGAAATCAGGCAATATAAGATTGTTTAATGTTGATGAATCAAATATTCAAATGTGGAGAAAAAAGCAAGGCTAATTTTGAAAAATGCCTTGAAATCTACATCTGCATGATTGACAATGAAATTATAGCCTTTAGAAAATGGAATGAACAGATATGTAAATCGAAATTTCAGATATTATGGGAATGGATGTTTGATGGAGAAAAGAATTTAACAGCAACAAAAAGTGTTTCTGTACAATTTACTATTTATATTTTTGATCATATTGTATATTTTTTAAATTTTGTCTGATACAACATTATTGGCAGTATATATTTTGGATTGTGTGTGTGTTTGCAGTAAAAATTTCCACAGATTACATAATGTGCTTTATTTTCAAACTTGGGGGGGGGGGGTGCAGATTATACACTGCTGTTTATTATATACAGGAAAATACAGTATGTGATTACAATGGGACAGAATCTGTAATTGGTATTATTACTACCATCTGATCTGATGTTTCTACAAAAGGACCTTGTTTAATGCATTTAATCATGCTCTTTCTGAAAAAAAAGCTAGTTTACAAATCACAACAAATGTTTTAGTTCTTTAGTTTGCTCTTTTCAAGTCTAGTATCATTGTATGGTACTATCAGGAAACTTGCATATGCCAGGACAACATAAGTCAGAAAATACACATTCCCTCTTCAGAATGTGTTAATGCATAATCATTCAGTAATGTGTAGTGTAGGAAATAGAAACACAAGCAAAGCACCAAAAAAAAAAAAGTTACATAAAGTTTGCTACAGAGAAACAAAAATAATAAAGTTTCGTTTAACCAAGGCACAGACAAATATGTTGGGAATCGATAGCTAACAAAATACAACATGTAGAAGAAAGATAAAGCTTCATTAATTTTTTAAAAAAACTTAATGGTAATAAATTCTATGATTCTATAGTTGTTGTGAATATAAGAAGATAAATAACGGCTCTAAAGCAATTATGCAAAAATAGGTAACAATGAATGAACAAGGTATAAGAGCATGAAGAAAAGCTGAAAAATTTAAATTTTATCTCCAAAATTTAAAAGTTGGCAGGTATGTTATATGGATGCCAAAATATTTTTTTACCACACTTCAAGGAGCAGAAGTAATTTCAATGAAAATTAAAAATAACTACAGTGGCAGGTAAATTTAATTAATGAGAATCTTTTCAGGATTCCTGAAACTTTATTCCAACATCTCTTTCATAGCATTCAGATATTTCATAACAGAGTACTGCCATTCACAAATAATGAAATAGTTATCAGTTTCTACTCACAGAGAAAAAAATAACCATACATTTTTAACAATCAGTGCCAAATCCATTCTAGCTCAGAATCAAACAACAATGCATGACAGACAACAATTGCAATGTTATATGGAGTCCAAATTTCTTTTTTCATTTAACCTAGTTAATTAAAAACATGACTTTTAATGTGACTGTGAGTGAGTGTGGGGTTTTTTGGTGCAAGAGTCAAATGTTGGTCATACTGTGCCAAACATATGTTAAAAAATTAAAAACGTTATATAATATTTAAAACACAGTAACAGTAAAATAACAAAATGTAAGAATCAAATCCAAAAGGTAAAAACATTTTGACTTGGTGGGGTCTCCCCTACCAAATATTGACTGGATAAAACAGATCAATGTAAAAGAGAATTAAGATATAAAAGGTTGTGAAAAACTTGTTAAAGTACATGTTGCTTCAAAAGTTATGAAGCTATAAAAATTACTTTTTACCGTTTCTAATACGAGTGGTTCTAAAAAGGCAAGTTTATTGATTTGACAACGGTATTTCATTTAAAACGTATTCCTCTGCATCGTATTCCAGCATTGGAGAGCTTTTCCTTGGTTTATGGGGCGCCATTTTTATTTTAATATCCAAATTGTGCTTCTCTTTTGTGCTTTGTTTTAAAGCTTATGTTGTAGCAGTACATGGGAAGTTTCATTATCACCTACCGGGATGGATGTATTAGGTGCAGGAAAAGGCAGCATTTTCATTTTTGGTAAGCAAATCTTCTTGGGCGGAAAAAAATCTTTCGATTTGGCGATGCACTTTACTTTTTCATTTAACGCTGTACGAACAGGGGTATTAAATACAGGAATAGATGGCTGAGACTCCGACACTGTAGGTTCTATTGAAGATGTGGAAGGTAAGAGATCTGCTTCAGTGGTAGATGACGATGTGGAAATTGAAGGAATTGACAGAGATATATTTGGCTTTGATAAGGATTATGACAGGGCTATTCGCGAGATTTCAGTACTAATCCTCTTGGGAAACTTTGGGGCTAGCATTTATGCTATTTCACAGCCTTTTCAGGAAAAACACGAGATAGCCATATGTTAATTAGTTCGACTATATAAAGTCTAGATTTTGTAAATGTAAGGGAGAAGGGGTTGCCAAGCTGTCACATAAGTATCGTCAGTGAATTACTTCACAAACTTAGCACGCGTTTAATAGATATAAATTATAAGAGTAAATTGTTAGATTGACCAATGAGGATAATAGATTCAGTACCAACCTGAGGTTAGCTTGTGATCGTCTCCTTGTCCATTCTGGTAGACGGGTTTACTTACGATTGAATATTAGAATTGAGTGTTAGGATTAACCGACGTATTAGGGAATCACTCCTAGGTTTCTACTTATAATTAAACTTGTGATTGTTTAAGTGTTTGTCAGTCCTGAATAAATATAATTGTTATTATGGATTTTGTTGGTGATGATATGTTTCCTCCCACACTTAGAGACGTGTCGGGCGGAGTGAGGGGGGCCAGGTGGGCATTTGATTTTTGTAATATTTTCATCAGTTTGTGTTGTAGTTGAGGGTTTGGCAGCTTGGGATAACTGCGGGCTATTAATTTTCGGGCTTCTACATATGATATATTTTTATTAGTTTAAATGGTTTGTATTTCTTTTTCGATTTTCCATTTAGGGCACAGCTTTGAATTGGAGGAGTGAGGCTGTGAAGAATGAACGCATTTCTGCTCCAGACTGCAATCCATGGAAGAATGTCCAACAGATGCACATCTAGAGCATGTCAATTGACCACGGCAAGCTGTTTGTGAATGTCCGAACCTCTGGCATTTAAAGCAGCACAGAGGATTCGGAATGTATGGACGAATTTTACAATTCAGGTATCCAGCCTTGATTGAAGTGGGTAAATTTGGGTTATTAAATGTTAAAATTAAATGTAAAGTAGGGCAAACAGTGTTATCCTTTTTTATTGTTATTCTTCTGACTTGAATCACTCCCTGATCTGAGAAGCCTTCAAGTATTTCGGACTCAGAAGTGTTCAACAAGTCAGGTTCAGAAATGATACCTCGGCATGAGTTAAGAGATCTGTGTGGAGCAACTTGAAGTGGACAGTCAAGAAATGTTTTTGCAGATAAGTAAAACTTTGATTGTACAGCGGATTTTGTTTCCACAAGCAAATCACCGGATCTTAATTTTTTAACCGATTTCGGTTCACTGATTCCTTTTAGAGCTTTTTGAATAGCGAAAGGAGATTTCTTCGACATTTCACCATTGGGCAATGATAATATCAAGAAATATGCATTAATTGCTATCTGATCAATGTTTATATTGGTGGGTAAAACAAGGCCATTACCAGGGCACAGCTGACTTGGATCCATATGCGATAACTCAACTTCGTTCTGGCATACCTCCATCCACCATGGAGATCTACAAGGGAGGCAGTGTGCTGGTCAACTGACATTTGTCAGGCACGGCGCTTACCTGGAGTACACCCAGAATATAGTGCTACAGCAACAGGGTGAGGATCCAACGGGTAAACCCGCCACCCCTTATCTGCAGCACTAACCCTACAGCAATGTCTCTCCGGGGACACCGCAGAGAGGTATCACCAGTCGATTGACAAGAGTGGGCTCACTCCTGCCACACGTCTACCCCAAAGCGTGGTGACCTAAAGAAGGTGAGCCCCCTGAGGGGCTTTTAATGTGACCTTCAAAGCCATAATTATTAAGAAGATAATGTTTTGTATAAATGATAAGAAAAAGATGCCAGGAAATTTTAAATCTAAACGTTTTGGAAAATAGTCATGAATACTAATTGATAAAACAGATATAACTGCTTGAAATCCAGTGACACTAACAGATGAGAGAAATATATCAATACACTATCGTAATAGTTCAAGAACATTATAAAAATGTTTTATAGTCTGAAAACAAAGAGCAACAATATAAAATTGCTTACCTTCCTGAAGTTATATCCCATGTTTTAATAGAGGAGTCAGCTGCAGAAGCTATTAGCCACTTACAATCAGCACTAAAAGCCTAAAGACAAAAAAATTCCTATCAAATTTTACATAGTATGAACATTATCAGAATTATTTTAAACAATCAACAATGCAGATGCATATAAATATAATATTAAATATAAAGGGAAAAAAATTTAATTAAAAGTTACGCATTTCGATCTTTTAAAATTTATACATTTTCTGTCCAATGATTTTATGAACTACTATAATAATTTAAATGTAAAATATTTGTGACACCATGATTTAAAAAAAATTACAAGATAATTCACAAAAAATGAGACACTTTTCAATTAAGATAAAATTTATCAGGAAAAAATTAATTCATTACCAAATAAAAGTTATAAAAAGAAAAAGATTAAACTTTTAATTATCAAGCCTGTCTCTCATATGAATAGCCAATTAAAACAAATTTTAATGTGCCTGTATTCACACAGGCTTAGCTTTAGCAATAAAAAGCCATGAAAATTCTAATTTTTATCATGCGTGAATCATTTTTATTTACACAGCTGCTTCATAGATGGCAACACAATGTTTATAATTTGATTGTACAACTGTATTATTTAGATTTTGAATATTTTTCTCATAATAACATATTTTCAAAGGATTCAAACTTCAGTGCTTATCCTTTTTTTCATGCTAAATTTTTTACAAAATAAATAGCTCAAAAACGAGATTTAGATTTTGAAGGATTGGGAAGTAATTTAAAAGCATTAGAATTTGAAGATAACAATGCCACTCAACTTTTATCTGGGAGACATTGAAACAAATGTATGTCATATGTTCCAGACATTTTTCCTTTACATATTTTTAAAGTTTAATTACTGCCTAAAGTTAATATTTCCTTTAACTCTTTCATGCTTGGTGGTAAATATGTTGTACCACCAATTCTTATTCATTTATTGTATGGTGGTATATAAAATGTACCACTTGTTTGAATGTCTTACAATGAATGAATGAGTGAATATTAACGTCACACTGTTCAGCTACACGAGGGCTTTTGGCAACAGACCTCGTAATTTTGAACCAAGGTCAAGTGACGAGGACGACACCTGAGCTCTAGCACCCCCTCTCCTAACTACCACGCCACACTAATGGGAGGACGTTTGAGCTCTCAACAGATTTAACATGCATCACTCCCCTACACAGCGGGTCTTTAGTCGTACTGGGCTCGAACTCATGACATGCCTGCCATGACCATTGGGCTACCACTGCCCCTTGAATGCCTTAGAAATTGATGATAGATGGTACATTACAGAGGTCAATTCCTAGTAGTTACTTAAGTTTCTAACAGATGCCAGAAGCTAATTGTGTGCAATGGGTTTATGCAGTAGTTCATTTTTTGATCAGCTTTGAGTGGTATTTTTTTGGAAGTGACTGTGTTGTGTATTTTAAGTGTAAATGAAAGTGATTCTTGTAATATTTGATACAAATTAGGCAAGTACATATGTTACATAATTAAGTAAGTCAATATTAAAATAATTAGTACCTCACAGGTGCATTACTAGTATAAAAATGTGAGAGTCCAAAAAATGTACCACTATGCTATTGAAGGCCATCTTTTTTACAAATACAAAATACACATTCTGCTTATTTTTTCTCAATAATGGATATGTTTATTGTGCTAGACATATTTGTTGTAAGTTACATTTTTTAAAAATAATAATATTTATTAAATAGTACATACACAAATGCCCTGAATGAGCTACAGCTCATTTTCAGGATAAAAATAAATACAACTAATACGTTTCTTATATATGTTGACTAAATAAAAAATAGGTAAAATAAAATAATGCATAGAATAGAATATTTAAAACTGAAACTAACATTAGGTAAATTAGAGATGAGCTAAAATTAAGCTTACAACATTAGGTTAGGAAAAACTGAAAATGTTTTAATATATAGGATGAATAACAGTGTAAGATGAAGTGTATTTATTTATTTTCCATCTATAAAATAACTAGCTAAAGTTACTACAGTTGACTTTTGCTAATTCAAACCTTCAGTAATACAAACCTCTCGCTAATTCAAAGTATATGCTCAATCCTTGAAAAACTCGAGATTTTGAACTAAAACAATGCATTTTAGTACACTCAATATTTTGAAGTAAAATCTGTGGTTGTCCAGACACATGCAATAATTCGAAGTCATCTTAAAAGACTCTCGACAATTCGAACACTCTCTATCATGTAGAGTCCTGTAGCAAACAGGTTGAAGTTCACATGTTTTGTACTGTATTGTCTCTGCATGTCTCCCCTGTAACATAGTCCCATTGATGACCATCTATCTTCCATCCTTTCCTTGAATTTCCTGCTTCCTCGAGCAAAAAGACATACAAAAGTTTAACACGTGGCCTTATTACTACACATGGTTTCAGAAAAGATGGTCCACTATTGGGAAGAAGAGATGTATAGGATTGTGTATTTTGCATCAGAGTGACATGACGATTTATGAGTCATCTGTGTGAATTATGGCATTTGGCACCAAATAGGGCATAGGCCGGACTGGACTCTGCCTTGAAGAACCAATGGTGTAGGGGGAAGTGTCTGAGGAAACCAATAACAGAGTAAACAGATTTTTTCGTCAAAAATATTAATTATGAGCAGTATGTATTCTTTTAATACAGGACTTTTATTTTCTATATAATATTTATATTGTATATAATATGTACTTTTTAAAAATACATAAGCACAATTGTTGTCTTATTACATACTTTCAAATTTAAATGTGTTAGAAAAAAATTACTCTTCGTGTAATTTGGGAGTTTTTTCCTACTCTCTTGATAATTCAAAGCTCTTCATAGGTCCATCCAACTTCGAGTTATCGAGAGTCAACTGTATTGTGCCTAGGGATGAAAAAAAAAAATCCTGTTTCTAGAACTATCAGGCTGCTTGAAGGGTGGTGATATGAAATATGTACCACCTATTTTTTAAAACTTTGGGCACCCTTTATTTCAAAAAGTGTTTAATATTAATATGTACCAGCTTTTGTTCAATAATTATAGTTTTGTGATGTCTATACAAAATATTCGTAATTATTTCCCTTTAGTGCATTATTTTTGTCAAAAATTCAGTGCATGAAAGAGTTAAAGCAAGTTCAGGGATTTTATAAACGGCAAAATAGTAACAACGTAAAAAACTAATTGTTACTTAAAGCAATCAGGCAATGTTGTAAAAAAACCGAGAAGAGATAGGAAAACTGTATTGCCACATGAAATGTATTAGCTACTAGCACTTTCAATTTTACACAGTAACATTAAAAAAACCCGAAGAACGTATGTATTGAACTAAGAAAACATTTCATGGAAACTCCTTTTTTAAAATAAGATATATAATATAAATCAGGGGTGGGCAGACTTTTTCAGGGTACGGGCTACTTCTAATTTTTTCAAGGAGTTGCGGTCCACCAGTGTCAGTGATGCACACAAGGATGGAGGAGAGGTCCACAGGTCCGGACCCTCCCTCCTAACTCTTCATTTCCCCCCGATTCATTATAGTTTCATTTATACAGTGCGTAAAATGTAATTAAATATACATAAAATGTAATTAAGTATTTGATATTAGTAATTTTTATTTATTTATTAATGTTAATTATTTATTCAGTAATTTATCTTTTGCTGTTTTTTGTTCCCGACAATCGACAAAATAAAAAAAAATTATGTTTTGCTGCGTATTGGAGGATATGAGAATGGTTGTTGTTGCTAATGCCACCTGTCTGACGAAGTCGGATCGAGGCCCACGAAATTCATCATGGCATCGGGCTGTATTGTACGCCTGTCGTTAGCCGTATCTTTGAGCACCATGCAGGTGACAGTACGTTTTGGCTCGGCTCCACCCCAATTTTGAGGGAGAACACCCTGGGAGTGGCAGGGGTTTCCCACCTCTCTTCCCCTTCCACCAACCACACAAGAGGACTTGCGGCTCGACAGCTCTTTTGAGTACCCCCATGCCGGGAAGGCACTATACATTTACAAACATCCATGTCTTCTCCAGGATTCGAACCCAGGCCCTACGGCACAGCAGCCAGCGTCGCTAACCACTATACCAGATGGGCGACGACCTTCAAACCCCGACCCCTTCCCTTTAAAAATTCTTGTGTGCACTACTGCTCAACGTCGTAGGTGTGGTGAGGTAAGGAAAAAAGGCTATTATTATAACCTAATAATAAGTATGGAATATGTATTTACCTACAGAACTAAAATTAAAAAAAAACTTTTAAACCACGTTTAAAGCAAAACACAGGATACAAACTCAATAATATCGCCAAATATAATTATATCGAATGATACATTTATTATGAAACAATTTAAAATACATTAAAAAAATATAAGATTTTTATATAAATTTAGGTTTTGTAGTTATAGTCAGCAGAAGGCTTAGCCTGTGTACTGTCAGCCAATCTTGAATTTTCGGTATAAAATAACTAACTGATAAAATTTTTAGGCGGTCACCCCAAAATGTCTTGGCGGTCCACCGGTCAATCGTGATAGACGTAATGCTCCCCCTGGATATAAATGATACTCATGATCTAAAAAATCCAAAACTAAAACATTTGGTTTACATACAAATCTTAATGAAAAATTATCCTAGTAAGATATATTATCAAAGATTAAAACTTTGTTGTAATGGCACTAATAATATACCCTTGAAAAAGGCGAACTTTAATATCAAAACATAAATGTTTAGCAAATCTAATACTGGTTATATAAGGTCATCCATTATGTATACTGGGAAAGTTTATTTTACCCGAATTTTGAGTTATCCATCCTAAATTCTGTACCTTCATAAGTTATGACCTTGATGATGCCATTACTGAAACAAGACTGTAGTATTAACAGTAGATACTTATTATACTTCCCCGGAAATAAATGATATCCTATTGACTTATCATGGTTGGAAATGTTAGACAAAACAAAAAGGATTTGAAACTATTGAATGTAAAAATCTGGCATTGTAATAAAAAAATCAGGCAAAGTTATGTAATTTAGCTGTGCAAAAATTCTCCTTTTGCAATGGAAAGACAAAAAGAAAAAAATGTCATCTCAAGATTCGGAAATTATTAAAGTTAAGACATGAAGCGAAAATTTTTTAAAGAAAGCCAAAGGTTATAACTGATTACAATAAAATAATGAAAGGTGCAGATCACATATACATAAAAAATATTAATATATTCTTTCACAAACTGTTTAAATTTCTTTTTAAAGCTTGTACAAAAGATGGGGGGGGGGCCCATTTTAAATTTTAGACAAGATTTAAATGATGAAATAATTGATAAAAGTTTTCAGGTGAGGTCATCCATCAAATGAAGCATCAAGTTGTTTATTTGAACACCAGTTTTTGAAACTGATACCACCTACAGGGAAAAGAAAATCCTGCCAGAGAATGTAAACTGTGTTCCTTCAAGAAAAATGCAAAGAGGTAATGTAAAGATTGCAATGCAGGACATGTGTTTCAAATTTTATCACATGCAGAATTATTAGATTTTTGAAAAAAACAACAACATTCAAGCTATTATTGATGGTGAATAAAAGCATCCTTTTCAGATAATATTGTACATTATTTAAAGAGTATGTAATTTTTTTCTGCCCAAAAATTACATAGTTATGCCTGCATTCAACTTTTCTGACAAGCTTGGGTAAGTGAGTGACTGTAGGGTTTATTGGCAGTATGCACACAACACAGATTCAAAATATTAAAATGTGATACAAATAATGTATATTTAAAAGTAGCTCCTTAAAAAAACCATGTATGAATATTACAACTTTTCTTACATAAACATTAATATTAAAGTGAAAATAAAACATCAAAAATCATGAAATAATAAGGGAACACTAAAGGTATTCCCAGGACCCCCCCCCCATTTCCTCCTTATGGGATCCCACACACTGTAAACATGCAGGTTAGGAAACCAATGGTGTTAATAAAACACAATACGAATATCGAAATTAGAGAAAATAAAATTAAATAACAAAATGAAAACAAACTAACCCACTACAAAATGAAAATGTTAAAAACAATGAATGATATAATCCAATCAAAAATAAAGAAATTTAATCGTGTATATTAAAAAAATGTTTATCTGTGGTCTAGACTAGAAAAGAAAGAGGAAAGTTGAGGACAAGAAGGAGGGTCAAAAACAGAGAAGGACAACTAGGGTACCCTGGGTTCGTGATACCTGTGTTTACCAGACACTAAACCCCTTGGGAAGAGGAAAAGATTACTAGGGCACCTTGGAATTGTGACACTCATACTCATCTGAAAAAGGTGAGCTCCTTGAGGGGTCTGACAAGCTTGGATGTACAAGGAAAGTTAAATATAAGGTAAAATAAGGCAAATTAATGAACTATTTTATAAACTCTCTGAAGATATCTATAAACTTTTTTAAAAAATACAGTGCTTTTATATTTTATAAACATTAAAAAGCATAAATTTTTTTTTTTTAAACCTTTGAACAAATTGAGAAATTTATGTAAGATTGTTAAAAGCTTTATTTTATTGTTAGTTTTAAAAAATAACACATACGAAATAAATAAATGGAATCATAAAATCTTACCATATCAGAAATACTTCCACCATTATCATCAAATCGCCTAACAATTCGTCTTGTTTCAATATCCACAAGTAAAATTAAAAAATTATCTAAAGCAACAGCAAGCATACCACTAAAATAATAATTAAAAAAAAACACAAGTCAAGTAATTATATTTACTGGTGTACTTACAATTAGACACTTTTTTGAAATTTGTTTTCAGTTTGATTGTAACTGATTTTGACAAGTTTGTGCTTTTGCTTAAAATTTGAAAATTGAAGCTAAATATAGAAAATTAAAGATGATTGGAATTCATATTAATCTACAGCTTAAAATTTTTCTGTGAATATTCTTTTTGAGTACTATTTTTTATATAATTAGCATTCTTCTAGTGTTTAACAAGCATAATCAAAATTAAAAAGATTTTAATCTAATTCATTATTTAAAGTTATTTTTACATAAAAATAATATTTTTCATGAAATTAGTATTTTTTAGAGAAAAGAATCAAAAACAAAACTATACAAGTAACTATCAAATCCAATTCAATCAAATGCTGTTTTTGATATACAAATAATAATAATACAACAAGCAAAACTCAAATACTTTCATTGAAACACGTTTCAATGAAATTTTTTTTGACAATGCCATGTTTCAATTTCTAAGCACACTGACTGAAAACTCTATAACAGAAAATATAGTGTCACTTGAATGATTTTTAAAAGAGAATGATAATTGTAGCATATTTTTCCAAGAAATATGTCCTTGAGAAACCCACTCAAAATCAAGAAATTCTAACTACTAAATCAATATGAAATCTAGAAAAATGTTTTCCGAATTGATATCTTATAGTGAATCTCTACAAAGAAACTCTTCTATGCAACTGAATACAGAACTTGTAACCATTGATACTTCAGTTTAAAAACAAATGGTTCACTACAGATTTCAAGGAGTCTTAATGTATTTTGATTTTATACTTCCCATTAAGAACAACCAATTTCATATCACAACATTTTACAATAAGGGAGGGATCAATAAGTCTTTAGAAAAAGAAAAACATTTTTGGGAGGGGGTTAAATCCCCCCCCCAACATAATTTCCCTCTAGACAATACAGTTTACCAGATGCTAATTTTTTGAAGTCCCTGGAAAAGTTTGGTTGTAGAAGTTAATCAAGATTCATGTTCGTTCCTAAGATGACCTAGTTTAACAGGAACAGCTGCCCGCTGAGCTATTTTTTTAAACTTGGAAATAAAAAGGAGTTACTTTGAGTCAAATCTGATGAATACAGTGGATGTTCTATTAATTCAAATTTTAATTCTCCAATTTTAGCCATTGAAACTGCGCATGTGTGCACTCGTGCATCAATCTCCACAGAAATTCAGCTGAATTAGGCGCATGAGCTCCGAGAGAGCCTTAGAGATGACAGTTGATGTTGAACAAACACAATCATGTGTTTGACCTCAACTGAGAGCAAGCACGGCACCCATCTGGCAGACATTTTTTTCATGGCCAATTTATCATACAAAATTGAAATGATGGCAGTTTTTTTTTGACAACCCTAAACCTCAACTATTTTGCACAATTTTGTTCTTCAGTCACTCACCACTATGTCGTCGATTTTATTGAACATTTTGAGGGTACTCACTTCTACAGGAGATCCTGAACTATGTTCATCCTTTAATGTTGTGTGGCCACATTTAAATTCATTTATCCAATTGTAAATAGTTGCAAACATAGAGGCAGAAGCTCCATGAATTGCATCCAGCTCAGCTTTAATTCTCTTGGTGTAAAGCCTTTTAAGTAGAAATGTTTAATCATTGTTTGAAATTCACTTTTTAAATTTTTTTCAATAAACAAGTTTCTTTAACTGACTAAAAACGAAATCACTCCATGAATAAGACTTAAAACTTTAACAGATACCTAGTGAGGAATGACACTTACTAACAGACCATAAGCAATGCTACGAGGGTCATCTCTATAATTTTCTAAGGACGCATTGATCCACCTTTATATTACAATAAATTCATTTTCTCTACATATTAAGTATATTATCCTTAGATGTTCTTCCACACAGATAAGTAAGCTGAGTTTTAAATTCTGCATATTAAAATAAAATATTGCATACTGATAGAATATTTTGAAATTTCAAGGATGCAGTAAGATAAATTAGCATACATACTACAATCCCAATATCTTGTATAAATTATGGAACATTTTTACGAATAAAAATATTTTTATAATTTTGAATCATGTTATTTGATACAAGACAAAAACAGCTTTAACAGAAAAAGTTTTATAGCAGAAAGCAAGCTTTTTTCCCTTCTTTCTCAATAAAAGGGAATGCAACTGAAGAGCAAAGGTGAAAATCTGAATCATAAGCAGAGGAGATATGTTCTCTTCAAAGACAAGTCAAAGATTCAGTTTAACTTTTAATTCCAAACATGTCTACTTTGGAAATCAGAAATACGAAGTGTGACGCCAGTGCTGACAAAGAGTATGCTGATGCCAATGTGTCAGCAAACTCATTAACCCTGATTCCACAAGGACTTGGAATCCACCGCAGCATGACATTGTGAACACTACCTTCAAAGATTCAGATACAAATTGTCAACCAAATAAAGATTCATTGTTTGAAAGTAGGACTGAAGAAATTGCTTTATAATAGTGGCCAGTGAATCAATGAATATCACAATGTACTGTGATCATCTCTTTTAGTGATTTCAGTCAAAACCGTTTGGACAGCAACCACTTCAGCATCATAGTTGGTACAATTTGCATCAACAGTTCTGATAAGATAAATTAAGTGTTTTATTGTTCATCATGAGAATATTGCAATATACATAAAACAAGATTTTAAATTTCTATTCATTGGAATCTAAATAATTTAGACAAATTTTATAAGCAAAAATTTATGAACATATACACAAATCATTATAAAGAAGGACTCGCACATAAACATAAAGAGGAACATATAATATAAACAAACTTGCCTTTCTCGATGCACCACCATTTTAGATACATTATGTTCAAGTTCAAGAGCTTCTATTTCATTTAGATCTTTAACTTTCCAAAACTTCAAAAGTTTATCAGATCCACCTGATATAACTACTTGACTTAAACAATCTATTGAAACTCCTCGTACATGTCCTTCATGAGCTACAATCAGTGAAATTTAAAGATTTTTTAATAGAAACTTAAAAACATATAATTTAAAATTTGCTTAAATGTTGTAAAATGGAAAAGAGTATTAGGTATGGCAGATAAGGGAGTTTAAAAATTAAGTGCAAGCTACACTACCATTGCTCCCAAATTTAAACATTTTTAATGGAAATGCAATTTTCTAATGAACAAAAACAAACTACTTGTACTTATCAAATAAAGTATAGCCACACAAAATGGTTTTTAAATTTAAGAAGACAATTTTAAAAAGTTTACAAATTCTTATATAGTATAATTAAATTCCCGTTTCTTTCTTTCCCCTTTATTGTTAATATCATAATTTGATTAAATTGCAGTTGTTTAAATATAAAATTGATACTTTTGTAAAAACAAACACATTTATAGGATTAAATTGCAATACATGATGCAACCGGAAATTTAAACATTTTACAATTTTTTTTTTCACAAGTGGTGATTGCGTATAAGTGATAATTGTAACTAATTATGCAACTGGAGAAATTAAACATTACATAACAAGTTTCTAAAACAAGGGATTAATTATTTTATCTTAATGATATAAATCCCTTTGTATACTCTAAAGAGGGAAATAAAATTTCTTTAAACAGATACAAGATTATTAATTTAAAAATTTTCAGAATTAATCCAATATACTTGCAATTAAAAATTATACATTGAGGGAAAATACTTTAGATTATAATAAAGAAATATTTACACTAATAATATATAACATTTCTTTCAAATGGGGGGGGGGCTGTGGATAGGTGATTACTATTGTAAACCTAGTTTATTCCCTGGGAGCAGGTATGACTTTTTAGTGTGGCACCGTAAAGGTGGATACAAATTGCCACTTTGTAATTTTGATGTCTAGTTTTCTCCCTGGAGGGAGGCACCTGAATTCTGACAATGCAAAATAGTTTAAGGGTTTAATTTTACTGAAAGTACCCAAGCCAAATAGGCACTCTAGGGATCTTTAACATGCCACATGATCATATGACATAGATGCAATCAATTTTTTGCATCATGAAAATCCACCCCTGGGCATACAAGGCCAGCGCCTAACTATGCCACCCAACCAACATAAAATATATATAATGTATCTTTTTACAAAAACCAAAAGTTCTTTAATAATTAAAAGAAAAAATAATTGATCTCGATAAGATCATTTCAATCATGTGATAAAAAATGTTTAAAAGATATTCTGAATATGTGTAATCCATTTACATATTTTACATTAATACATCTTTTGAAATGATATTTGCATTTAAAAAAATAAAAAGTTAAGATGCATTTCAAAATTTTAGAACTGAAAAAAATTATTTTAAATATACCACAAACAAAATAATTTAGTACATTGATATACTTTATTTACCTTTCTCTTTGCCAAATGATCCTCTATGTATTCCTGATTGGATATTAAATTTGTCGAGATGACCAGAATTGTAACCAATCACAACGAAATTTCCACAAGGACTAATACTCAAACACTAAAATAAAAACAGAATATAATAAATAACATTTATAGCAACAAAAAAAATACATCTCAAAATATATAAATATTCTGAATTCTTTTTAATCTGCCTTTCTTTTAAAATTCTTTTTAATACTACTAATTGTGACAAATAATTGCATCAAAAGTAGATAAGTTGTTTAATTTTTAGAGTTAATTCAGTCATATTAATTTGGAATCAAATATAATTATCATTTTCATGGCATATATGTGAATATAAAATAAATACAGAAATTTTGTGATACACAAATAGAAAATATAATCATATACTTACTAATGCGAAGATATCTTTTACTTTCTGGAACCGTTGATGCAATAATTTGTTTTCTCCCATGGTACTTCGATTGAATGACCAAGTAGAAACAACTTTTGTATGTAGATGAACCGCAGCAATATTATCCCAATCTTTTTCACGAGTAGACTCTGCAGAGAAAAAATTTGTAACACTTATCAAATATTCATAATGCTATTTATAGTAAAACTAGTTATTTAAACTCATGTCCATAAATTAAGGATAATGAAGTTCAGGCAAAGAAAGAGACAGAAGCAAAACAAATTTGACATATTTATAAAGTCTATTTATTAAGCAAAAGGTAAAGAGCAAAAAAGATGCTATATGTTTGACATAATTAATAAAAATTGCGATTTTTACTCCCTGCAGCAAATTTTAAAAAAGAACCTATTTACAAAAAACAGTATAACATGGTTAGTATGATGGTTAATACGGAGTATGTCTCCCGGACGATGCAATACAGGCCTTACAACGCCTACGCATGCTGAGTATCAAATTATCAATCTGATCTTGGGGAATATTACACCACTTCCCCCATCAAGCAATGCCCTCCGAAGTTCCGGTAGACAGGTGGGAGGGGGTTCATGGGCTGCAATTCGTCGGCCAAGCATATCCCACACATGCTCTATTGGATTCAAGTCCGGTGAGTATGCTGGCCAATCCATACGGGTGATATCCTACGATTGAAGGCATTCGTCTACAATGTTTGCACGGTGAGGACGGGCGTTGTCATCCACAAACAGAAATTCAGCACCCATGGCGCCCCGAAACAAACGTACATGTTGTTCCAGAATGACATCCCGATAGATGTGGCTAGTAATCGTTACACTCTGAACATGCAGGTCAGTTCTTGGAACCAAGAATAATTCCTCCTGAAACGAGCCATCCTGCACCACCGTAACGGTGTTCTCTTGGTGGTAACGGGTACCTGGCGCTCTCCATATGAAAGTCCGGCGAGAATCAGACTGCAAACTAAACCTGGACTCGTCGGAAAACATCATACAAGACCACTGTTGCGGTGTCCACAATGCATGCTCTCTACTCCAGGTTAATTGCAGGCGACAGTGAGTTGCAGTAAGGGGAACATATCTGATAAGCCTACGAGCATATAGACCAATGTGTCCTAAGCGTCTGTACATGGTCTGCCTTGAAACTGTCGTACCGGTAGCTGAAGAGTGCTGACGAGACAGGTCTGATGCTGTGCTTCATCTGTTTCTTTTGGCAGTATCTGTCAAATACCGGTCCTCATTCGGCATTGTAACTTGGGGGCGACCTGTGCTGTAACATCTACTCACATTACCATCATCTTGGAATCGTTGCCAAAGCCTGGAGATGACACTCTGGGCGATTCCAAGTTCCTCGGATACTTCCAGCTGGGTATGTCCACATTCCAGTCGTCTGATAATTCTACCACGTAAAAAAATCATCCAATTGCTTCCTTTGTGCCATAACTATGCGGTTATTGCACTGAAAGGGTTTTAAAGTGCTTGTGAACAATTTTACTTCTTTGCCACCATTCCTTATATACCCCTCTCTTACACTCTCGTCATTGTGATGTACTATCCACGCCATCTGGTGGTTTCCTGTAATTTGCATATTGTTCTTCAAGATGTGTGTAATTCTACAGGTGAACTTATTTTAGAGTTCAATTTCTGTGTGATTCTGAATTATCTTTAATTTATGGACATGAGTGTACTATACTAGCCCAGTGGCTGATTGATGCTTTCACACCACAGGTCCAGGGTTCAAATCACAGACTATGCCATACCGGCTCAGTTTTTCATTCCTTCAGTGGGTTGATAAACGAGTGCCAAGTTTGCTTAGGAACTAAAAACTGTGGGTTTTGCGTCAGACTGACTACTTGGCCAAAATATCTGCACATGCACCCCAGCGCCTAAGGTCCCAAAAACTGAGATAGGTACAATAGGCCATGGGATGTTGCGCCACTGAGTTGTGTTCAGTTCAGTTATTTACTAAAGAGAATATCAATAATCTTCTCAAAATAAGAAACAATTAGATCTAATTAGTTTTTCTGAAATTCTTCAAATAATAAATACACCTTCTTAACTTGCAACCGATAAAACTATATGTACTTACTAACACAAAAGGAAAAAAAAATTACCATTTTTACATTATATAAATTCAGGTTGAGTATCTATTTACAGAGTACATATAATAGAGTACAAATTGCTTAATTTTCACATTATACACAACAATCCTTTGTACACAGATTGAATTTTTGTATTTTATATGCAATTTCTTTTATAAGTCATATCAATGAAAATAGCACTCAAAATAAAAATTGGACTTTCAATTTGTTGGTATTGATGATAGTCAAGGAGACTCACATTTGATGAATATTACATTCAACAAAACTTGTTTTAATAAATTTTTATAACAATGTTTTTAAATTCTAACCTGAACAGAAGTCAAGGATAGGTGGCATTTTTTTTGTATCGTTTCTCACTCCGGTCCTTTTTGCTGCTTTTCGATTATACGACGCCTGACCTAGGCTTTTATTCAGACAATGTGCTGTAGTAGAAAAACTTCTCAGTGTTGAGTCCCGTCCTAGTATAGAAATGAAAGTATAAAAATTAACATTTTTAGTTTTACATATTTTAATGAACACAATGCGTACAAATACTTTTCTGAAAGCTACTTATAAAAATGTGCATTTTTTCCCAAGAAACTATATAATAATTTATTGTTACAAATTTAGTCATTGGAAAAAGCATAGCATATAAGTAGAATAGCACTTCTCTTAAATGTCTTTCAGTAATAAAAAAAAACTTCATAAAATACAATATAATAAAAACAGAAATGGAGAGAAATTTTAAAAAAATAGGAATAATGATATAATTAAATATATTACATTATTTTTATCTCAAAATCAGTGTATAATTATATCAATTAGAGTATGAAAAGACAAAACCATAGTGTGAGAACCACATTCCAACAATGTATGCTGATTGGAAAAATACTAACTTATTAAGATATTATTCAACAGTTCAAAATAAATAATAATAATTTATAAATAATTAACTATATACCAGCACTTAGAATGTTTTTTCCATTAGCACCATAAAACCTGATTTTAGTAGGAGGACCATTGTGTCCATCTCGTAAACGTAGAAGTCGCCCACCATCATCAGGCAAATCAAATATCCAAATCTAGAAAATAACAATAAAATTCTTTTTTCAAAGTCAATAGTTCCTTCAATTCAATAAAAACATATAAATTTTTTAAAAAAATATTATTTGAATAATCAAAAATTAATAAAAATAAAAAAAAACCTCAATTATTCTTTGATTTTTAAGGAATACAAAAAGTTTTAAAAATTTAAAATCCATAAAAGTACTAATTTTAACAGCTCAAATTAATTGATAAATGTTGATGCTTGAAAAATTCTATTTTTTTTTTATAGAACTTGCATTATTTTATATTTTACATCAAAAAATGTATACACCATAACAAAAGAATTATAATTTTGTATGCAATAAATTCAACAAATCAGGTGGAGATAAAATTTGAAAAAAAGAACTTAGAACATGAGACCTAATATATGAAAGAATATCAAAAGTCAATAGACCAAAAATACAGCTATTTTTATTTTTTAAAGCTGCCACATGTAGGTATTTGAGCATGCTTTTATAAATATATATACAGATAAAAGAGATGATTTTAATTTAAACATTCTTAAAATGCCATACTGGAATTCCAATTTACCCATTTCTATATAAAGAAATATTATTTTTAATTACATTTATCGAAATGTAATGTATTAGTTAGCGATAAATCTAATAAATATTTAAATTTTAATAACTTTATTAACCATTGAATTGAACATGGATATCCTGCTAATTTTCTTTACAATTATATTTCTAATAGTTCTCAGTGAAATGTCAATATTCAATAATAGTTTTTTTTAAAAAAAGTTATAGAGTTAATCAAAAGATGGTGCCACATGCTTAATAAATTGATAATACTATATTTTAATTAAAAATCATTGTGTAAATTTGTGGTTGTCTTATTTTCTATGAATTTTTACAAATTTTATATCAATATTCTAGGATTTTTAAATGTATATATATAGACTTAATGTTATTTTATCACGTTTTACTATTTTTATGTGGTACTGTTATACTTTTTTCTATTGCACGGGAAACACGGTTTGATGCTGTGCACACGTAGTATATATAAGTTTATCCTCTAGTTTTTTTTGCATCGATTTTAATATATACTAGTAATTAATAGTAGGCTATAATTTTATCGTTTATATTAATAGATTGTGTTTTTATTTGTAATAGTTAAATTTCTCAGGATATTCCTTACTTTCCCCATGGTCCAGAATATTGGCAAATACAGGTGAAGATTGGCTGGCCGCAAAACTTTGTTTAAACCTGCAATTTTGGTTCTTAAGGCCAAGAGTTTGCTATAGTACTACTGTGGTTAATATATACTTTTTACTATCTTGACTAGTTATCTTAGGTTTTATAACTCTTTTGTATACATTTATGAATTATATATATAACAAATATATAAATGATTTAGCATAAAGTTAGAATTACAGTATATAATGAATAACGCACAAGTTAAAATTTGACTAAAATAAAATTAGAAGCATTTAATCGTCCACAGAACATTAACTTTGTACTGAACAATTTATTTTAATTTAACTATAATTTTTTAATTCAAAGATTAAAAAAAGGTTTTGATTCATGATTTATTGTATAACTGTTTCCTATCTATTGAGCAACAAAATTAAATTTAATTATATTATACATATGACAGTAAATATAATTATAAGCAAAATATAATACAAAATGTAACTACACAAGAAAAATCCCCCCCCCTTTTAGTGTAAAAGTTTCTTTAAAAGAAATAAACCAAATATATACTTAACTGGAGCAAAACTGATTAAAATAATATATATATACACATAAATAAAACATTATTTTAAAATAAAAATTTTATTAAACAATAAATGCATAATTTACTAAAACTGACAATTAGTTTTTGAAATTCCTTATTTATAATTAACTCAAGTAAGAAATTATTAACGAAAATCTAAAATAATATCTTTAAAAAGAAACTCATATTTCTCCTTTTTGAAAATAAATAAGTGATGGTACTTTTAACAAAAGAATTCTGGTAACAATTTATGATATAAAGAAATTGAAATCAGCTGTAGTTCTTGAAATCTATTCTTACTTTAAAAAAAAATTTGGAATACTTTAAAGAAATCATGAGTTAATTATAATATTAATAAGATAAAGTATTTGCTGGCTGAATGCATAATTTTGTCGCAACAGACATGACTAAACTTTTAATTATAATAAATACATATAATGCAATTTTTAATCTATATATATAAAGGAGAAAAGCGACTCACTCACTGACTGACTGACTAATCATGATATATCCAGAACTATTCAACCTACAGATTTGAAATTTGGTAGACATGTTCCTTTTATGGAGTAGAGATAATCTAAGAACGGATTTTGCGAAATTCGAAACGCAAGGGGTGTTATAAGTAATTGTTTCCATTTTTAAACTACTCGACGCACAATCTTGAAATTGGGTAAGCAGATTCCTTTCATAGAGTAGAGAACCACTACAAAATGAGTTTGGTGAAAATCGACCCCCAAGTGACATTGCGGGGGCGTTATAGATAATTATTTCCATTTTTAAAATATTAGACGCACAGTCTTTAAATTTGATAAATAGATTCCTTTGATAGAGTAGAGATCAGATGCAAGATGGTTTTTGGGAAAGTAACCCCCCAAGTGGAGTTGCGGGGGGAGGGGGGTTAAGGACGTAATAGATAAATATTTTCGTTTTTAAACTACTTGACCAACCTGCTTGAAAATTGGTAGACATGTTTCTTTCATGGAGTAAATATCCACTACAAAATGGGTTTTGGGAAAAATGACCCCCAAGGGGTGTTGCGGGGGGATTAAAGGGTGTAAAAGATAATTATTCTCGTTTTTAAAGTACTTGACCTACTGGCTTGAAAATTGGTAGGCATAGTTCTTTCATGGAGTTAATATCCGCTTCAAAATGGGTTTTGGGAAAATTGACTCCCAAGGGGTGTTGAGGGGGGTTAAGGGGAGATATAAATAATTATTCCGATTTTTAAACTATTAGACGCACAGTGTTGAAATTTGGCAGGCAGATTCCTCTCATAGAAGAGATACGCCACAAAATGCGTTTCGTGAAAATCGACCCCCAAGTGGCGTTGAGGAACGTAAGGGGCGCATATTTTTCAATACAATCGAATTCTTAATGCTAGGACTTAAATATCAAAAATTATACATATATATAACAGCGAAGCGGGCGGGTAACAGCTAGTTAAATATAAAATATCAATGCAATGAAAACACTCAGCAACTTTTGTTCCTAACTATAATATATGAAAATAATGTAAGATTTTAACTAATTAACACGAATAGTATAATATATAATCAGAATAATAAAATACCAAATAAATATTTTGTTTGCCTGTTTCAGAAACAATTAGCAAACAATTGAGTAGAGAAATTAAATGTTTATCTAGAAAACATTTAATGTGTTTCAAAATATGAGGTTCAATATAATTGCATAGTTCAATAGTATCCATTTTAATCTCTTTTTGTATTTAAAAAGACTGCAAAGAATTTTTATAATTTAATCAATCCGTTTACTTAAGAAAAAAAATCCATTTAATCTTCGAATGGGAGCACTTTAATTTTTTTTGTACAAATAAGCATATTGTTCTACTTTTTACAACACAATAGTTTTCTTTATTTCTGCAATCTCAAAAAATGCACACCACTATTTGGAAATAAATTTTGGATACAGGTATGATATTCTTTTTTTTTAAACTTTATATTTTATAATTATAACAAGTATATACTATAATTTTACTTCTTAATCTCCTAGTAGTAATTTAGAAATCCCTTTCTCTAGAGTAATCATGCTTTGACAACATTTTCACTCCATGTTATACATAATTAAAAAATACAGGACTTTTTCTTCTCAATTAAGCTTTTTTAGGATTATGAATGAGCAAATTTTTTAAGAGAAAATGCACTCTCAGCTTACACACAAATGAGTGAATATTAACATTGCACTATCCAGCTATTCAAGTGCTTTTGGTGATAGACTTCATAATTTTCAAGTGATGAGGACGACACCTGATATTTGGCAACCCCTTTCCTTACTTCCACACCTTATTAACAAGAGGACATTTGAGCCTTGACAGATTTAAATGTGCATTGCCCCCTACACAGCAGGTCTTGGGCCCAAACTAATGACATGCCGATCACAAGTCCGCTACCTTGATTACTAGGCTACCTTGGTCACCCAGCTTATGCACCAATAGGCTTATATTGAAATATTCAGCAACACAAATTCAACTTCAAAAAACCATTTCATTGCAAAGAGGAAACAGATAGCAGAATAGCAATAAATTCTGGTCTGTTTGGGCACCATGTGGTAAAATAATACAGCAATACATCAACTTATGCTACCCTGATGCATGATTTTCAAACCTCGATTCGTCTTTTATTTGCAAACAAAAGATAAATGAAAATAAATAAATTTGTAATGTGATTGAAGAAGTTGTCAATATTGCCAAGCAAATAAATTTAGAAGTGGAGAGTGATGACTGTTCAAGAACTGCTGGATTTCCACAATCAGGAACTGACAATTGATGAGCTCAAAGAAATGCATAAGAAAGAGCAAGAGATTGAAGAACCTGAGTCTTCAGACCCAGTTGAATCAGAAGACCAAATGACAGTTGAGAATTTGACAGAAGGCCTCAGTTTAATTAAAATAGGGCTAAAAATTTTAGAAAACATAAGACTCTAACGATGAGTGTACTTTTCAACAAAACAAGGAGAAAAAAATATTAGCAAGTTATGAGGAAATTTTGCAAGTGAAAAAAAGAAAAACTCTTTGAGCAGGAAGACTACCTTGTTACATTTTATGAAGTCTTCTACAACAAAATAATTTTGCTTTGCGATTTTGTATTTGTGTTATCTTAAGGTTTTATCAAACATCTTCTATCATCTCTGGCACCTAAAAATAATTTATATGTAATTAAATGGGAAATCATACCCCAACTTAAGCAGTTATCACTCAGTCCCACCTATCACATAAGTTCAAAGTATTATTATATTAGGAACTAGCTAACATGCCCGTTCTTCATAAGGGTTAAGTTTTAAAAACAAAAATTCATCTATTATAGAATTATGATATTTTTTAGTGAGGGTAAAACCCTGTATAAAAGAAAAATAACCAAAAATTAAAAATATTTTTTTCAAATGAATGTTCACATTAGAAATAATTTTAAACAAATTGTAATTAGGCCTCAAAGTAAATAATAATTTAACAAAAACAAATATTTCAATGTAAGAGAGAAAATTATCAAGCTAAAGAGTAAATAGATATGAATGAATGCAAATATAAATAAAAATTATTAAAGAAAAGTGATAGCAGTAGTGAGTTTCTGCTATGGAAACTATGGGTGAAATAACCTGCAATAGATGAACCGAAAGAAAAAATTAATGATAAACTGATTCACTAAAAGCTATCATAAATAAGAAATATTAGGAAGCCTTCAACTGAAAAAAAAAATTAAATTAGCATTGTACCCATACCTCATATAATACTATCTAACATTTCTGTAATACATCTAATATACAGTATTAGATGTAATTAAATACTAAAAACATTTAATTAGTATGAACTAAAATCAAAATCTACCTAAAACAGGTCCCCATTGAAATAGTTCAGAGCAAACAACAGTACTGAATGAAACAAATAATAAACCATGTTGATAAAGAATTAATTATTGAAACAATACTTTTTTGCAACATTTCTATTAAAAATTATTATTTGATTGCAAAGAGCAAAAGAATGAGTACATACAATGATAAATAACTATAATGATAGTTGAAATATATATATCCTATATGGACAGCATAAAATAAAATATGCATATGATCTCCAAGAAACTATGTGAGGAACAGATAATCAGAAGCAATGTTAAGCCATGATAGCATGAGACGTAAAATCATTTCAACACTGAATTTTAAAGAAATCCAGAGGGAAATATGAGAAAATCTTTTTTCTGTGCAAAAATTTTTACGATCACAAATGAAACAGTTTTCTGATTTGCAAGATTGCCAGAAGCAAAGTTAAATCATGACGAAAAATCTGGTCAAAATGGAATTCAAAAGAAAATATTATTTCAAGGTCACCTTATCATAGTTTCAGCAAATAGTTTTTTTGTTAAAAAAAAAATTTGATTTTTTTCATTTAAAACAAAGATGAGTTCTTATCGGTCATAGGGATCATAAGGCAAAAAACAGTGACACGCAAAAAGAACATGGTACATTCTGGTTTCTCATAAATAGGAAGCATTATCTTCACGATATTACCAACATGTTAATAGCAATTAGTTTGAATTCAGTGTCATTTCCTATGACAAAAAAAAATTTTTTTGGTGAGAAGTGAAGGTGTAGTTTCATTGATTGAAAAAAAAAACCCTTTGATATTTGTGACATGAATAGGTAATCATGATCGAAGATTCTGTTTACAAAAAGCCTCACAAATTATTGTTCGGCTGAAAAATAGATTTTGAGTCTTTGTATCACATAATTACTGTACCAACAATGATACACAAAAAAAGGATAGTTCAGAAAAAATAAAACTGTGACACTGAAATAGGAATTATAACATCAATTTAAATTAAAACGTTATCTAAAACAGAAAAAATAAGCCTTAATTTTGATAAAATTGCCATAAACAGTTTTGAACTACAAAAAAACACATAACAGAAAATCTTAAATATTTAAAATTGAAATAAAAGAAACAAATAAATATAAAAGTAACCTTACATATAGTATAGAAATTATAATATTAATTCAAACCAAAAGCTACTTTAAATAAATAAATAAAGATTTGATGAAACTACCATAAGCAAAATCTTATACATGAATAGATATTCTAACTTAAAATCATAATATTGACAATCTGTTAATCTAAATTAGTTTGAATTGAGTGCCATTTTCTTCAGTTGCATTTTTCTACTTTTTTGTTACAATGGAAAGACATGGAATCTGCCAATAAAGGAAAAGGGTACTTATGTATTGGTGTCATTGCAGCCAAATTTGCACCCCGATATCAAAATAACAGATTCTTATGCGTCTTATTTGGAAAAAAAATCAAATTTTGGTGAAAAAAAAGCCACTTTGATTGTGGTGACTCTAATACATTAGTATCAGGAAAAACAGTACCTTTTTTCAACAGAAGGAAATGTAGGAACTTAAGATTTTACTGACCAATGCCACTGTTCAAAATTATTTGCCAAGCTGATTTCACATGTGTTGTATGCATAAATTGGCAACCATGTGTTTTGTTTCATGTAATGTCTCTAATAGGTTGCAATAATATGTAAGAACTGAAATTTCATAGGAAGATTTTTTGGTACTTATGTATTATTGCAATAATTGCCAATTCTATTAATAACTCATCAAGTTGACAACTGTGATTTGCTATGTGTTGTCCGCACTGAATTGGCAACCATGTGCTGCGTTTCATATGCCATCATAGGTTGCGATAATACATAAATACTTTTTTTTTTACAAGATGGTCATGCTTTGCAGTTGGAAGTAAGCAAGAAGTACCGCTGAAAAGTACTGATATTCAGGTGATGACTTAGTTTAACACTATACACAGCCTAAGTACAACCATAGATTGATAGTATCACTAATTTCAGTTTAAATTTTTGTTGTTGCTGCTTAGGACCCAAACGGTTAAGACTGTATTCTGACAGGAAGATGCATCAGTCTTCCTGCTAAACCTGTTATATATTTTTTTCAATAACTAAATTAGTTTAATATACATTGTTTTGCTTATATTTTGTATGATTATTCCAAACCATTTCTGGGTTTAGATTTAATTCTGTCATTTTTTTTCAGCTTAAAATTTTTTGATTTATTTTGTACGTAGTCAATTGTATTCATATTGTAATACCTATTTTGGTTTAAGGCTGTGTCAGGTTTATTATTCTATTTTCATTTTGACCATTTTCGTCTACATTTGATTCTTCTGTACTGTTTCTGGTTTTAGATTTAATATAATCATTTCTTTCCCAGCTTAAAAATTTCTGATGACTTAAATGTTGCTTTCAAAAATTTCGATTCTTCATTATAAGAAACAAACACATAGGCATCAAAGTGTCAACCACTCCAAGTTTTTGCCACTGAAACTCAAGTTTTTAACAGTTTAAAAATGCTCCCCAAATACAGCAAAGAGATATCCATTATGAAAAATCTGGAAACAGAAAGAAGAGAGTTCAGACAGCTTGTAACTCAGAAGCAGAGCAGTAAGTTATAGGGTTCAACATGGCAGTTTTATACACTTTGTGAGTGAGTGAGTGAATATTAACGTCCCACTGTTCAGCTACACGATACGCTTCACCAGATGAGTAGTTGTTCAATCCATGATCAATACCTTAAATCTATTCCAGTTGCTGATAATAAATGAACAGCCTGTCGAACAATAAAACTGGATTGCACACAACAAATAAGAAATTGAACTGAAGAGACAGGAGCCATCACAGTCATTTCGGACAACTTAGCAAGGGAATGTATCATACCTAAAATTCAACAGCTCGTACACTTAGGTCATTGTTTAGAACAACATATTAACAATCAACATTAACAATTGAAAATAACAACCTCCAAAGATAGTTCATAAAATAAACGTGGCACTTAACCTAAAATAGTAATTACAACACTTAAACAAACATCTAAACAATCAACATTAACAACTGCAAACCATAAAAATGCATATTAAACCAATTCAATTTAGAATTACTGTAAAAAAAAATTATAACACAAAAAAATTGACCACAAAAAAAAAAAAAAAAATCAGAAATTCTGGAAGATAAGTTAAAAGATAAGTTACAAAGTTAAATCTAAAACCAGAAACAATACAGAAGAATCAAATGAATACATGAATAGGTCAAAATGAAAAGAGAATAATAAATGTGATGCTGCCTTAAACCAAAACAGAAATTACAATAGAAATACGGTTAAAGTGTAGTATGGGGGGGGGAGGGCCCTTTGGATTTGGCAATTTTTATGTAGATATTATGGTGAGATAACTAATTCATTGAGGCTTTCGAACATTTTTCGCTAAGTGAAGTAGCTTGGCAATCGATTTTGGTCGCCAAAAGAAATTGACATCGCCAAGCCCACCCCCCTCCTACTACACTTTAACCCAGAAATACAATTGACAACATACAAATCAGAAATTTTTAAGCTGAAAAAGAAATGCCAAAATTAAATCTAAACTCAGAAATGGTTCGGAATAATCATTCAAAATTTTCGCAAAACAAAAGTTTATATTAAACAAATTTAATTTAGTTATTGAAAAAATACATAATAGGCTTAGCTGGAAAACCCATGCATTTTCAAACTGTTATCAAATTAGTGTTGCCAATCGGAAAAATAAAATTTAAAAACCTTCTTTTAGGATGATTTTTTTGAAAAACAAATGTAATTCCTTCACTAAGAGTTAGAAAAACAAATAAATACAACCATAAATAAATATATTTACTATAAAATGTGTTAAAATTAACCTCAAAACTGCTCGAAACATTAATTTTCACAAAATTAAGACTTGGCATGGCTGATGACGTCATATCTCCATTTAACTAAAAAATCGCACAATTGAATTTTAAGAAAATCTAAAGTGAATTTCGAAAAAAAAAAAACTCTTCGAGGTTAATAGCATAACGAATTACAGCTTCTACATGCCAAGTTTCCCCCTTCTGAGTTGCTGAATTTGGCCAGAACAGCTGAAACACACAAACTTTTCTCTGATTAATACAGATTTAGCTGAAAAATCGCTTAAAAATTGATTTTTAAAAAAATCTAAAGCGAATTTCAAAAAACACTCTTCGAGGTTAATAGCATAACGACCTATAGCTTCTATATGCCAAGTTTCATACTTCTGGGTTGCTTAATTTTGCCAGAACAGCTGAAACACACAAACTCTTTCTTTTATTAGTATAGATAACAGAGTTAGGTTTCCCACTGAAAAGTTAAAAGAGAGGTAAATACATATACATTATTTATAGATAAGAATCATTTCCAAACCTTTATAGAATTATCATTAGAAGACGTAATAAGCAGAGGTTCATTTAGAAAGAACTTCATGCCTGAAATGCTGCCTATATGTGCATCTCTTATTTCACTATGAATGCGTTTTTTCTCCAGGTTCCACAGTGCTATATGACTCATTGTACTTGAAGAAGCCATAAGAGGAACACCATCTTCAAGAAAAAAAAGATGTAATTAAAAATCAACTTTTAGTTCCCCTTCATTTCTTAATTATTTTTTTTCATCTACTGCAAAAATAATGGCTGAAGTTTCAGTAACTTTTTAAGTTCAAAATTTATACAATATAAAATTGTAAATCTATTATAATTGTTTACATAATGCTGGTTTCAAAAATATATTTTATAAAAAACATGTAAAATAATTATGAAAATAAAAACACATATACATCATTAAATATTTTAATAAATAAAATTCATGCAATTTTTGGCATGTATATATTTTTTAAAAAAATTAACAGAATAAGAAAGATTTCAAAACAGCTTCCAAAAAATATATTTCAAGGAAGAAACAATAATTATTATTATTATGGAAAAAGATAATAAATCATGAAAATAAAATATTACACTTTAAAAAAAATTGAAAAGAAACAAGATATAAAATTTTACTACTTTATTTCTACAAAGGGTAATTATAGGCATATTCGTTGCATTACTGTAACAAAGACAATGTTTAACATGTTGTTTACCTGTTCGGAAAGATAATCCAGTTACAGCTCCCCAGTCTTGTGAGAACTTCATTACTGTTTCATCATATTTTAAATTATGAATATAAATATCTCCACATTCCAGACCAATAGCAACAACGTCCAATGCTGGTGACTATATAACAAATTGTTCAAAAAGATTAAAATTTTCATCCTTTTTTTGTAATAAAATAAAAAATTTTGGTTTAATGCAATACAACTATTTTATAAAAACAATTAAAAATTTCATTTGAATGATTTTTACCACTTCTATGTACTATTATTTAGGTAATTAGACATATTTAACATCAATATAACATTTCTCAACATAATTCTTATAATATACATACACACAGAAAAAAATTTACTTAGGGATACATCAAAATTCTACTCATTTTTTAAATGAAAATGTACATGAATTTTCAAATTAATTAAAAAAATCACTGTGACATGAATAAATGATAATATAAATAAGATCAAGTTCTTTGTAGTTGATCCCCCAAAGCCTAAATTCAAAGTCACCTTTTATACCATGTTTTGATTCTTCTTTAAATTCATTCCAAAATGTCAAGATACTTCAAAAAATAAATATTAGTATTTTAATAAAATGGTAAAATAAAAATATAAGCAAAATTACATTTGTTTCATAAATTACTTTGAAATATATACAAAATAAACTACCTTTTATCTTTGTTGTGGTTCTTATATAAAAATGAGAAAAATAAAAGTTTCTTTTGTAGATAAATCCAAATTTTCAAATATGTGGGTAGTTCATTTTATTAGCTTTAATTATTCTTTCAAACACTAAAGTATGATACTAGAAAAAAATCCACCAACCCAAGATAAGTAATAAACTTAAAACTTGAGTGAGTGATTTTGGGGTTTATTGGCGCAAGAGCCGATTTAGGCTTTATCGCGCCAAACATTTGTTTTAATATCTGTGGTCTAGACGGGAAGAGAAAGAAAGAATGAATTGAATGACAAGAAAGAGGGTCGAAAATAGAGAAGGATCACTAGGGTACCCCGGTTCGTGAAGCCCGTGTTTACCAAAGACAGTAAACCCCGTGGGAAAAGGAAAAGATCACTAGGGCACCTCGGGACTGTGACACCCGTACTCACCTAAAGAAGGTGAGCCCCCTGAGGGGCTTAAAACTTGAGACTACTCTTATAATCTAATCTCAAAATGAATAAAAATTTAAATATGACACAGGAAGTTGGATCCTACTTTGGTGTACATTAGGGGTCAGCAACCTTTTAGCTGTGGTATGCCACACAGTAGGACATTTTTTAAACAATTTGATTCCTGAGATAATGCATGCAGAGTTGGAGAATAGAGGTCAGTAATATAATATTTGTGTTTTACTAAATATTAATTTTGAACCATTTAAAGATATTTCTTAACACAAAAATAGCATAAAATATAACTACTTCAACAAAAACTTAAAAACCTAAAATTGTACAAATTTTATGTATTTGTAAGCATGTCTATTGAAATAAGAAATAGACAACATAAAATATAAGTATTTCCCTTCATTATAGTTAAATAAAAAACTTTAATGCAAACCTAGTTCTTACACTGCTGTACTTTCATATAGCAAAATAAAGGGCTATAATTTGCTACTTTCAGTCTGAAACAATTTTGAACATACAGTTGTTAAACAATTTCTTTGCGGACTCAGAATATTTATTATAAGAGAAAATATTTTTAGATGTGCAGAAACAAAAGCAGAGTTCTTGTAATTTTTTCTCTTCAAACAATTAAATCTCTCTAGCAATGACATTCAATAATTTGCAAAATAGCTGTAAATTTATCTTTAGAGCTATTTTTCAGATTTTTTTTCTTATTTCCGTAAATGTTTACAATTCTGAAAAAGTTTGTCAAGTAAGGTCCATTACAAATTTATCAACTTCCATCCATTCAAAAATTGACGAATTTATAGAGTAGTGCAGAGTGCCACCGAGAATTGCATCGCATGCCACATGTAGCACACATGTCATAAGTTGCCGACTCCTGGTAGGAAAAAATATTTAGAACCTAAAGTGTCAAAAGGTTCACCAAATTTGCAACCTAACTGGCTGCATAAGAGCGGGAAATTAAACCATTAATTGTTTACCCTTCACTGGGGTTTTCATTAAAAAGATAAAAATGCATTAGTTCTGCATATTGCACAGAATAAAGATTCGGAAAAAAAAATCTGAGTAATGTTCACAATAGGTTTTCAAGTCATAGTAAATTCTCTTCAGTTGAAAACTCCATTTGGTTCTTTCTTAAGCTAAACTGCAGCAGTCATAAGAAAGCAAAAAATCTGTAGAAATATTTTGTTCATTTTTTAGACAACTTATTAAAATATCATTAAAAAAAGAGGAAAATTCTGAGCAATCTTTGCAATAAGTTTCAAAGTAATATAATGAAAGCTTGCTTTTTCTTAAACTAAAATGGAAATTGTCATCAAAAAGAAAATTCATTTGATGTTCTTCATAAGGTCAGAGATTTATAATCCCCTCCTCTTTTTATTATCATACTTTAACTTCATGCAATTGTCACATTTTTTTTATTTTTACATCAGTAACTGTGACATTGACAAATGTGATATGTGTGTGCCATGTTTTATTTTATCAATGACTTCAAACCCATAAAATCCTACTTTAGCACTGCCAAGGCACAATTTTAAAACCATTGCCAAAGGGTTCATCAAAATAAGACTTTACTATCACATCAATCAGCTTTAGGAAATGAGGAAGCATGAAATGTGATCTATATTTCAAAGAAAATTTAAAATGATGTGTTAACATTTTAAGTTAATTTTTAAAAAATAATGCATAAACATTTTATAAACCTTATAAAACAACATATGACATAGAAATATTTTTAAAATAATGCAAAGTAAACTTCACAGTAAAATATTTTGATAAGAAAATTACTCTGTGAAGAATTCACTTTTAAATCAACTTGATTTGTAAAAATTCATATACTTATGGAAATTTAGAGGGATATGTACATTTACAAAAAATGAACAATCAAGGCATAAAAGCATAACGTAAAGCTGAAAAATATAAATTTTATGTACAGAGTATAAAAGTTGGCAGGTAAACAACATAGTTTATTACTTGATGTAAATATAAATGTGTAAGAATTAGAAAGTTAAGATCCAAGGAAAACCTCATACTAGAATGCAGACCATTTAATCATGAACAAATAAATAACTTTAAAATGTATATAAGAAATACAATAAAAATTTTAAACCACACGGCTTTTGAAAAGCTGTATATAAAATTTTATAAATAAAGCTATTCAGTCTTAACCAAATTAATATTATTCACATTTGTTTTCAAATAAGTTCAAAAAGCATGTTAAATACAACAAGTGATTACTTAACTATGACTAGAAATTAAAACATGAAATTTTCATGAATAAGGATTATATTAGTTAGAGAAATCATTACTAATACACTAAAAGCCTATAAAAAATACTTTAAATGCATAGTAAGTACCGTACAATCTGGCGTATAATGTGCCCTTTTAACACAAAAAATAAGAATGAAATTTACGGGTACGTATTATACGCTGGATATAAAAATGAGAGCTTTAAAAATAAAAATAGAGGTTATTATAGAAAAAAAACTAAGACTGCTACATTATTGAAGTACTGTTTATTTAAAAGAGATTAAATATCTTATGAACTTAAAGGGTTGTACAGCTCTAGCTCTAGAAGTATACTAATTTTTCTAAAGCTTGAAACAATACCTCAAATAAATGACATAAAAACATAAGAGAATTTCACACATTTCTTCATAAAATAAAAGGTGCATGTCATATGGCGAATATACCACAAAAAATTAAAAATACAAGTTGAAAGTATGGGTGCATGCAATACCCCGAATTTTACGCCATGTATTTTTTTTATGTATTTCTTCATAAATATAAAAATAGAAAAATTTAACTTATTGTGAAAAATATTTTAAATAAATAACATATTACTTGTTCTAAAACTGTTACAGGTGAATTCCAACCATTAAATGTGTAGATAAGTTTACTAGTTTTCAAATTCCACAATTGTAAACTTCCTTCATGGCTACCGAGTAGAATCTTATTTAGATATGTACTCGGATGAACTAGGGCCGAGATAGAAAAATTATGGAAAGGTATCTCTGCAGTTACTTCTAAAAGAGAAAGGGAGGACACAAAAAATTTTTTTTTTAAAAAATACAATTGAAAAAGAAACATAGCAAAAGTATATTTCAAATTAAGTTAGGCTCTTACCTTCTGCACTTACATCCCATACAACAAGAGTGTAATCTTCATAAACAGCAATCAAATGATTTCCAAATGGTAACATTAACAATACATTTTCAGCAGGGCCTTTACATACATGTTTCAGCTGTAAGTTTTTTGAAAAAGATTAATATTTTATGAATAAATACTTAAAGAATCATTTCCTCATTTATATATGTTTACCAATTCTTAGAAAATTTGAATACTGATGACAATGTACTTGCATTGATATATGAGGCATGTCCAAAAATTCAGCAACGTTTTGTTCAACTACAAACCCAGTGACAGTTTTGCAGTTCAACGTTTGTGCCTGCGTGTCTTTGGTTGATGGTCAATCCAATTATGCTATAACAGTTGGATTGTGTTGTTTTCATACATGTCAAAAGGCATTCAAAATATTTAAGGCAATTGCAGATCCTGACTGTGAAGCGTGTTCTGTAATCCCTTATTTCATCTTAAGGAATGTTAGGCCAGTTGAATTTCGTCATGATCATATACAGATTTATGATGAAAATGTAATAAGAGATGAAATGGTGAGAAAGTGGGCTCGAAAATTCAATGATGGATGCACCAGTGTTCATGATAGAGCACAGAAAGGTTGATCTTCTATTGTCAATGATGATTTGGTTTGAAAAGTGAATGAGAAAATTTATGAAAAAAGACGATTCACAATAAGAGAGTGCTCTGTTATAAGTTTCCACAAATTTCAAAACCTGTTTATTGGTGGCATTTTTCTTTATAGAGGGGTATAGACAAGTTGTTTCCCCTATATTAAAAATGTTAGAACAATGGTGCTAAAAACATAGAAAAATAGTTTCTGATATACTCTTTCATGTAAAAGTAAATTTTGTTTTGAAAAGAGATTTTTAATTCAAGTTTCTACAATATCGTACTCGGTTTCCTGACACGCCTTGTAATATTTAAATATTTTTTTTTTAAAAAAAATTAAGATTTACAAATATTACACTGAAACATAAGGAATATATAAAAAATAATAATAAAACTTGAAATTTTATGATACCCAAATTATTTTTTTAATTAGGATAGTTTCATGTAAAATATTTAGCACTAATTCAGAGAATTAAGGATAATTTTGCAGTTCATCTAATATAAAATCAATTAATATTTTCTGTCATTTTTCTTAAATAGTATCGTAATAAATTATAATGATAAATCATAAATTATTGTTCTAAATTACTTCAATACTTTGGGCAAACATTAGCTCTTTTTTAATGGATAGGTATACAAATGGTGTAGTGAATAGTATAAATTACATGAAAATAAATATGCTAATACATAAAAATGGTAGCATTCCTTTTTTTTCTAGATAGATTTTGTAGGACAGCCAAACTACCTGTGCCACTGGTCATAACTGGAAGCCCCATGTGTAACATGATGTACCTGTCTTCCGTTCCCAAATTGCTGGGAAAAAGTACCCTAAATGGGTGATCAAGAATTCTGACCCCTGTTCTCCCGGCCATTCCTTAGAGTCCGTGGGCTAAAATATCCTCTGGCCTGAGTGAATTTCCGTTTCCCACGCATCTCGGACAACAGCGTGTCTGGAGAGGAGAGCCCCACATTATGTGCTGGAAAAGATCCCACGCTTTGAGGAGCCGAAGGACAAGAGATGAAAGAAAGTGCGGAGAAAGGGACCATGAGAAACCCAGGCTTTAAAAAGCACGGTGAGAACCTTTAGAGACCTCAGTACTAGCAAAAGGTCAGTGGAGAGTGAGAACCGAACTTAGATTGAACTAACTATAATTTCCGAAAGCAAACGCCAAAAGAACTGTGGCCCCATTTGCCGAAAAAAGGTACTGGACACTATTTCAAGAATTTCTCACATTATTGAGTATGTTTTAGACATAAGCTTAGATATGGAGACTGGACAGTGAAAAGACTATTAATCTGTGGAACCTTTCAAGAATTTCTCACTTCAATAAATGTATTTTGACAAGCTGTTTCAAGTCATTACAGTATACTGTTCTTGTTAAATATAAATAAAACAATTATTTACATATTTAATAAGGAGAAGCCTCTAGGAACTAAAATATAAAATCAACTACATACACTGACAGGAAAACAATCCAAACACGAAGAAAGACTTTTGTTATATAAACGAAATTTCATATAGGTGTGTTTATACATCTGAAAGATGACATTGATTCAAATTTCGCACTTAAATGTGATGCAGTAAGTGCCACTCAAATCTTATACAAATTAGGGTTGCTTTAAATGCATGCTGTAAAGTTTGTGAGCATTATTTGTCTGTGAAATTTGGCATATTGAGTTGATGTTAGCCAAGAATATCTTTAAGACAATGAAAAAGCTATTATCAACAGTTTACCAAGTTTGAACGAGGTTGTGTGGGCTACAAGAAGAAGGATTTTCTTTCTGCAATATTGCAGAAAGACTTGGCCACCAATTCAGGTTTATACACTGGGCACTTGGGAAAGGTGTCAAGGGGCTCGGAAGAGTCCAGAAAAGCCAGACTTAACCGGATTCAAAGGCTAGGATCCGCCAGTTCCAAGGGTGCCTGTAAATCTTCTGTGCCTATTGCCCGAAATGAGCTTAAACTGGCACTGTTGGCTGCAATGTATCCACTGTGCATAACTGTTGACAACAGTGGTCAAGGAATGGTACTGCCTCAAGAAGACCGAGTTTTGGGTGGTCAAGTGACACTATTGAGAGGGAAGACTGCCCTAATCAATGCATGGCTGTGGGGCATCACACTGCATATGCGGCAAAAATTCAAGCTGCTGTTGGTACCACAGTGACAACAAAATGTTAGAAATTGGTTACTTCAAGGACAGCTCCAAGCCAGGTGCCCTGTAGCATGTATTCCCCTGACTCCAAGCCATTGCCATTTGCAACATAGTGGTGTCAAGCCAGAGCTCACTGGAGAACAAAGTGAAGATCTGTTGTGTGTTGGTCAGGAGGCTGGGGGAACACCAGGCCTAAACACACTGGACCTACACCTGGAGTCATGGTCGGGGGAGCAATTTCCTATGACAGCAGGACCACTCTTGTGGTTATCCCAAACACACTGACTACAAATTTATATGTCAGTCTTGTAATTCAACCTATATTATTGTCATTCATGAACAGTGTTCAAGGAGAAGTTTTCCAACAGAATAACACTCATCCTCCCACCATTGTTGTCACGCAACATGCACTACAGAGTGTTGACATGTTACCTTGGTTTGTGAAATCACCAGATGTCTCCAATTACATGTATGGGGAATCATTGTACGACAACTACAGTATCATCCACAGCCAGCACCGACCATCCTAGTTTAGACACAACAAGCACGGAACTCCATACTACAAAGTGACATTCAGCACTTGTATGACATAACGCTTCCATTCAAAATTCTATATAGTTACACAGACTATCAATGTAACAGTATTTCACATTTCAAAAGCATTTTCTTGAGCTTAAATTAACCTGTAATTTTCAAACAATTAAACATGACAAATTCAAATAGACAATTCAGAACAAACAAATTCATTTAGACAGTTGCATTGTCCAAATTTCATTACTCTACAGTAATTTTTCCTTAATGTTGGAATTTTTTTCCCTGTCAGTTTATTTCAATATTTCAAATGAAATGGAAAAAAATTTAGGAAACATAAATACAGATTTCCATAAACTTAAAAACACAATTAACTGAAATTTACATAAATAAGAACAGAATATTAAATCATTTATTCAAAAATATTTCATAACTTGTTTGATTCAAAACAAATTATTTTAATAATAATTAAAGATAATTTTAAATTAATGTCAAAAAAATATTTCAATCTTGACAATACACAGAGCAATAAATTTTAATAGTTAAAAAAAATGACATAACTATACCTCTGATCCTCGTCTCCAAACATATATAACATTTTCACAAGCAGTATACACAAAAAAAGAATCTGAAGTCAAACATGAAATTTCATCAGGATGCTGTTCACCTATAATAATGCACACAGCAAGAACATTTAGATTAGAATAAGTTTTGAACACTGAACAATATTTCAAACAATATTTTCCCTGCAAACAGCAAACTATGGGAAATGAAAAGCAGATCACTACATTCTGTTTAAATAAATTTAAAAATTGCTTTCTCAGAAAGAAGTGGTAAACTATGAATTTAAATTGTAACTAAATATATTTTTTCTTAGAATGTGGGGATATTCCAATTAACCAATAAAATACATCTATGAGTTTTCACAAGTGTTTAGATTCTTATTTAACAAAGTCCTTCCAGTAATAATGAATTTCTTTAAAAGTAATGCTAGCTTCCTATGACTAAACACTGCTATTGGAAAGTTTTTCTTTTTTTATCAACTAATCTCATAGTTAAAATTGTTGATTTGTGATATCAACCTGCATTGATTTAAGAAAATGCTATTTTCTCAACAAAAATCTTTCTTCAAAAGAAAAATGAAAATATTGTTTATTTTTAGACTAAAGGAGTTTTATTCCATATAGATATACATAAAACCAACTCTTTTTTTGGTACTCATGTATTATGGCAACCGTATTGTTGACATTACATGAAACGAAGGGCATAGTTGCCAATTCAGCGTGTTATCTTGAACCTTGGGATTGTTGCGATAGTATGCAAGTACCATTAAACAGCCTTATAAATAAATAACCTTTTTTTACATGGTACATATGTTCCTTAGAAAACTGAGCAAAAAAATAATAATAATTATAATAAATAATGTAAAAAAAAATACATGCGACATATGGTAATTTTTAGGGGTATGTTTTACAAACTTAAAAAGCCATACAAGAAGAAAAAACTCAAAATATTTTTCGAAAAAAAAACTGTGAAAAAAAATACTGAAATTAATGTTATATATTTATAAATCAAAAACAAGTCATTTTTATTAGAAAAAATTTATATTTTGTGTACAGTGATAATTTAGTCTATGAGTACATACAACAAATAAAAATTTAAATTAGGAATAAAACTATTAATTAATAGCTATTCATTGCTACTTGACAACAAGCGTGTACATTTATAACTGGCTATCATCAGTAGAAATGTCAGTTATGTCTAGCACAACTACCAGCTTTGATTCAAATGAAGAATTTCGTTCATTAACAGCCTCTTGGGGTTTTGTTGTTGTTACAAAATCTCTTATTAGCAGCTTTATTTAAAAAGTGATTAAAAAATTTGGATATTCCTTTTAACTCTAGAATGCAATAAAGTAAACAAGCCATGTAGTAAACCAAGTCACTCACACCATGCAAGCATAAATTGACATTCATCTGATTATACTGCCAAACTTAAAATTTAAGAAAATTGGTGGTAGTGGGAAGATTTAAGTTAGAATAAAAAATTGGTGAACTGGGTGATTTCAAAATTGTGTAAACGAAGACCAAGTAAAAAAAAAAAAAAAGAGTTGGGTGTATATTGAAAACTTTTATTCCACAAAACAGTAGGGAACAAACTCAATATATTCCAAACATTCATGTTAGCAACAGATTTTCAAAACAATGAGTAACATTATACAGTGAATCATTTAACATGAAACTGAAGGGACTGGAATATTTTTTGTGTTAAAAAGAAATTCATTTTAAAAAAAAACATTTATTCAACAAAATTAACTATATTAGAGTACATCTGATTTACATAGATATGTATATAATCAATAATCAATGGAACAAAAACCTTCACAAGAAAATGAAATTTAATACATATTCAGCAATACCAAAATCTTTACAGATTTCCATTTTCCTCTTGTTTTTGATCAACAACCTTAAGAAGCTCCATCTTCATTTTAAGCGAAATGACAGTTTGCTTTATCCCTGAGCTTTTTGCCACTGTACTCATAAAAAAATATTCATCTAAAATAGAAAAAACGTGAACCAAACTCACTGATTGTTACTCACACTGCGATGTACTCATCGCCAAATTCTAAAGCCAACTGATGAGATGTTTTGTGTGGCATAGGGGTGGAGGGTGAAAGAAGCTTAGATAAACAAAATTGGCTCATGTTACAGGCTATTCTAAGGATCCCAGCAAAGTTAGACTCCTTTCTATGAAACCACCTCTTTCATTTCACACCCCTCTTAAATCTCATCTGCATGGCTGGTGTTTTATGTATTTTGTTCATTCCCAGAAGGGACATCTTTTCATCTTAAGAGGAAAAAATTGCATGAAAATACATAGTTTGACGGGAACATTGTATTACTTTGTGTTGATCGATATTTTGTCTTAAGCATTTTCACATTAAATGTATTTCACTGTAGTTATTCATAATTTATATTATAAGGAACTAACAAAAAAACTAATGGCTCATTTGCTAGATAATCTTCTATTGGTAAGCTCAGAACACAATTAATTACTAGGGACAAATGATACAAAACAAGATCAGCTTAATGTTTTTGAATGAATCTTCTTGTTTAAAATGCTAACACATATTTTGACAACTGACTTGTTTCAAAGAAAAGTATACTATACTATTTTCAATTAGATATTATGACAAAATAAAATGAAGTACTTACTAACAGAGATTAGTTTCAATTTGGAGCACTGTAACAGAAATATAACATAATTAGTTTTAAAAAAGTACTAAAAAGGAAGACTAAATGGAAAAAAAAGTAGATTTAAAGAAAAACTCAATACAAACACCAAATGGGGAAAATCAACATTCTCATAATGGTTAACACTTTGATTTTTGACTAAAGTATTAAAAAAAAAAGATACCTTTCCAACAAGGTAGGAAAAAAAAATGTAGTTGCCAATATAAATATTTTCTTACTGTACTTTTAAACATCAAAAGAAATTCTATTTTAATTTAGTTTATTTCATTTGATAAGTTCATAATTGAATCCTATAAAAAAATGTGCATGTATACAAATAAAAACATTGGTATCTAAAACTTAAGGTATAAACTGTTTCTTGTGTCTAATTTGAAAATGAATGAAGATGAACATTAAACAGCTTTTTATTTAATGCAAAACAGTAATTTGCATAAGTTTAACACAAAAATACAGCACTCTAAGCAGAAATGTTTATTCTTGGAGAAAGCAGTACATCGTGGTTTTTTGTGGGACATTGTCTTGGAAATACAAAAAGCAACAGCAATATATTTGCAGTATCAAATTACCAATTAAGTTATAAGACACTGAAATGGGAAGCAATGACTAAACACAGAATAACCAGTATTTTGTCATTTGTAATGACCTTGGCAGAAGATTTAAAGCAGCAATGTGTCTCCCAAATATGTCCTATCAGCCGCCCATCCGGTATAGTGGTTAGCGACGCTGACTGCAGTGCCGTAGGGACTGGGTTCGAATCCCAGAGAAGGCATGGATGTTTGTGTTATAATCTTTCCTTTGTGTTGTAAGCCCCCAAGTTATACATTGTGTGATGCACAGGGTTTCTAAATGTTCTCAATAAAAAAATTTAAAAATGTCCTATCGCACAAAGGTTCTTAAACTGTGTCAATGGAGTCTCTCTTGTAACATTGAGATTTTCTTCTTCTATAGACTCTGAAGGGTCTTACGGAAAAATTAAAAGATTTGTCATACTAGACTAGATCACTACATTGTCCACAAAATACACTCTACTAGAACTTGTATTTTGATCATGAATATTGTTGACGAGGGATGTTGAAAATCTTGGGGGTTTGCGATGTCACCCAGATACATAAAGAGGGTGTTGTGGCAATTGAAAGTTTCAGAACTGCTGCCCTATTGGATTCAGGTCTGGATTCCATTCCATTCACTTCAAGATAGTCTTCAGCAAGCTATGCTTGCTGAGGTTATACATTATACTCCATAAGAATGAATTTAACACCAATAGCATAGGCATATGGGTGGATATATCAACAAAAGATCTTGTTCTGATATCTCACTTTAATCAGAGTTCCTGCTTGGAACTCATGCAGGTCAGTTTGACCACCGAAAGAAATCGCGGCCAAAACCATGATTTTACAACCTATTTAACTGTCTTTCAACAATGTTGGATTGGTTATAATTGATGCATTATTCTCTCCAGATAAGCAGACACCCTGAATCACCCTTCATTAAGAACCTGGACTTATCTGAGTAGAGTAACTGTAAACTATTATTGTTTAATTCAGGAAATGTATTCTCTTGCCCAACATAAATAGGTATCGCCTATCTAGTATAGTGGTTAGCTATGCTGACTGCTATACCATAGGCCTGGGTTTGAATCCCGGAGAAGGCATGGATGTTTGTAAATATATAGTGCCTTTGCGGCAATGGGGGCACTCTAAATAGCCGTCGAGCAACAAGTCCTCTTGTGAGGTTGGTGGAAGGGGAAGAGATGTGGGAGGCCCCTGACCACTTCCAAGGTGTTCTCCCTCAAAATTAGGGTGGAACCAAGCCAAATCGTACTGTCACCTGCATGGTGCTCAAAGGTATGGATAACGACAGGCATACAATGTAGCCCGATGCCAAGATGAATTTCGTGGGGCTCGATCTGACTACGTTAGACAGGTGACATTAGCAACAACAACACATAAAAGGGCACATTTCTGCTGATGGCTCAAAGGAACACATATAACTGGTCAACTTATGTACTAAGCGAGAAAGTGTTAATAAACATTGTACTCTAGAGAGTGTAAGGACTATTGCAATGGATCTCATAATTTTGAACCATAGTCAAGTGACAAGATTGACCCACTCTCAAGATTATGCCAACACATTGACAGATGTGTCACAACAGATATAATGCACATTAGCTTCTTGATATGAGAGGCCTTCAACAGCATCATTGTTTTTTCAAATTATATTTCTTGTATGATAGCTAACTAGTATAAGACTAAAAATTTAACTTATTGCCTTAAGCTCAAAATAAGTGGCCATTAACTATTCTTACTTAACTCATCTTGTTGAATTTAATTTACAATGCTTTCAGAAGCAACATGAGGGCTATTGGTGACTGACCTCATAATTTTTTCCATTTTTTTAATTAAAAGGTTAAAAGGTATTATCGCAACAATCACTAACGTTCAAGATAGCTCGCAAGTTGGCAACCCTAATTTTGCTTGTGACGTATGCACTGAACTGGCAATCACATTCTTTGTTTCATATAATGTCATCAATTGGTTGCGATAATACCCAAGTACCGATGAAAATTCTATTTTAGTATAAAAAAGAAAAAATAGGCATTAAACACTGTGTTTCCCAAGGAAAAAGAAGTAATTTGCGAATTTTAATGTGTTGCACAACCAGTAGTGCTGTCATTTTAGAAAATTCATCATCCAAATTGGCACAGAACAAAAATTCCACCTCAAAAGGTGCACCGAAAAAAGAATCAAACCCTATCATTCGTATAAACTGTGGTTTTAATGTTACTGCCATAGTGAAATTTATGAAAAATGTTGTACCTTGCCTTTTAGAGACAAATGGGTACTTTCGTATAATCACCATATTATATAAAACGAAGCACAGGGTTGCCAATTCAGTGTGACAGACACATGAAATACTGGGGTGCCAACTTAGTTAACTGCTAGTTATGTTGAAGTTTGGCATTGCTGCGATAGTATGCAAGTACCGACCAATGTACATATACATAAAAACAAATTGAGAAATAAATACTGCAGTGTTGCAGAATTATTGTAAGTCAATACATGAACGAGGTATATTTGCAAGCTAATGTAACACTTTTGAGACTACAAATTAATCATCGTATTAAAAATTGGAATAAAAAAGAAGTGATCATTAAAAAACAGTATTAATTGATAATCCTTAATATCAAAGTGTAACAGTATTGAGTACAAATGGGGAAAAAATGTAAATCACGGAAAATTGCGAATATTGAAATCTTAAATCATATCTTGCATCTATATTGCTCCAAATCTCGGTTTAGCTTCAACAAAGGAACTAAAAATTTAATTCAACACTTATCTTTAATGAAATTTTAAAATAAAGAAAAATATGTAACTACCACACATAAAGCTATTAAGAAAAAAAAGAAACTTACTCCATACATATGAAATGCTTTACCGACGGACGTAACAACTACATTTTCATTTCTACTATTAATATATCTTAACGACAAAGGTAAGTGATTACAAACAAAACCTAATGATCGATATGCAACAAATATTTTACTGGGCTTCGCCATATTTATATACTTAAAAAACACCAATTTCAAACTGTAGTATGTACTTGTTTACGCACGTGTGCCATGCGGCGAATTTTGCAATGCATTTCAGATAAGGCGAACTATACGGAGGAAATGTAATACTGATTTCTCTAGATGGCAACAAAGTGTTGACGATATGGGCTACGTATGTAATGGGTATTTACATATGTTTATTGCTAAATTTTAAAATAATTCGAGAAAGATAAATAATAATATCACAGTGTTTTTCATACCTCATTTTTAACGAAGTCTTGACAAATCCCATACATTGATGAAGCAGTACCTGGATCAACATTTCTGCTGCTAGATAACTTTTAGTTTCAGAGATCTCAAAAGTTTTGCAACTTTCTGCTTCTAGTTTTAAATTTACACTTTTTAGGGCATTATTTTACTTTGAATATTTTATCTTAATTTTATAATTACAGTTTTCCTCTCTCTAATACCTCTTTGATACTCTAACAAAAGTATCAGTAAAAATATCTGTAAATAATGATGTATTGGCGCTCACCACAAATGATTAAAATAACTATATCAATTACCTTATTAAATGTGCATAATACTTGAATTTATCATTATTGTAAGAAATCTGATTTGCCCTCACAACCAACATCAGCATGACCTAATGCTAATGAAATGAGAGACTGAAGTGAAGTAAACATATTTCATTTTCCCGCGCAGCATATGCGAAGTTCTTAAAGAAAGGACTCTTGCGAAAAAGAGTAAGAAGAAGAGGAGGGTGGCATTCTGCAGAGGTCCAGCATCAAACTATTATTTCATTAAATAGCCAGCTACTATGACTATGATGCCAAACGTTTCATTTTCTCCGTGGATTGGAACGTACTGCTAATGCGTCATACGTTTGCATTCTTATCGAAAAAGTGTTTCGTAAATAAATACAATTAAAACAAAAAAAAATTTAAGTTAGTTCCTACTTAAGTCAAGAAACAAAATTTTTATTTTAGATACTTTTTATCAAAAAATTACAATTAATATAAATATCTATATACATATGGCCTATTCTCAATAATAAGAGGCAAATACACTTCTTCAATTTTTCTTTCAGATGTTTCATTATCCATTTTGTCCTCTCCTTTACTCAGACTAGAACCATGATGGGGAAAAAAATCTGAAATTCTTTTTTACAGCGATCTATATGCTTTACCGCTGACGGTACAGGGGTGGCTTTATGGCTGGAACAACCAGACCCCTGTCATGGGAGCAAATTTTAAGGTTGGCATTTGGATCAAATTTAATATATTTTCAGAAATATTATTGGGTGTGAATTTGGTATTTCATTCAACGTATCTTACTTCCTTATTTTGTACTTTATATGAATAGCGTCAGTTTTCTTTTATGTTGAAGGGTTTGAGGCGAGAGTATATGTTAAATCATGAAATTTGATAGGTTTTCACGTCCTTCACAACTAACTTTCTCCACATTCTAGAGGGGGTCACAATGGACATTCCTTTCACCCAAACGATGTTCGGTTTCAGCTATCCAAAAGGGGACAGGGGCAATAAGAGTTTGTTGTAGACAGAGAGCCACGGAAAATGTTTTATTTTAGTCTTGAGTGTAGTTACAAAAAGTTAAAATAAACACTTGTGATCCCTACCATCAATAGATTCTTTTTCGAAGAAATTGGCCTGCTGAAATGGGTGATTCCTTCTCTTACATTTTACTCGATTGAAATATGCTGCCTTTCTGTTCTCTAGAATTATCTGTGCGGGGCGGGGGAGGGGGCAAAACTGCTTCAGCTAGCCCTGGATAGTATTTGTTTCTAAATTTATATCTTGCAAAATATCCTGTATTAGAGAAATTTTTTTCTTCCATATAAAACTAAAACTAATTAATTAAATTTAATTAATGTTTGAAAAACTGTATTAATATTATGTGTCCTCTCCTGCAAGTCTTAAAAATGCCTTTGAACTTGAGTGGATGAATAAAAAATATTTTATTAGCGATTTAAAATTTGAATAAGATATATAAATATATTTAAGGAGAGTTTGAACTAATAGTAAGAATTGAAAAAAGACTACTTTTGGAAATTATGAATTAAAAAGCGGGGATTCGTAACGGAGAAATCGCAAAAGCTTAGTCTTCATGGATTGATGAAAACATTACAAGTATTTCAAGTAAAATAAAAATTGCTTTTGCAGAACTTTTTAAAAAAAATAAATAAACAAGTCTAAATTGATTGTACGATTTAGAGAACAAAGAGAGCTTAAAAGTAATCTCAGATGCTTAATCTCGTATTTCTTGATGTATAATTTACTTTCTCCTTCTTTTTATTTGACCACAGTAACTTATATTTTATTTAGGTCTTAGATTTTGGACAAATTTAAAGCATTATCTTTATACTTCAGGCATCATATCCAGTCCCAATTTCTCATTTCGAGCTTTGGGTGCAGGTCTTCAGGCTCTGTTTGCACTGGTGGATCGAAATTTCTCATCAGGATATCTGGTTATGGTCCAACTTATTCGGGCCCCTGGGCGCCCAATGGATAAACCGGCACTGATTATATCAATGAGCCACAATTACATAAAAAGGCGTTAAACTCTTGAATTAGACAACCCTGAGAACTCAATTCTTACACAAGAACCAATGAGAAGTAAATTGCTTTTTTTTTCTGAACGAGCAGCAAGCCAAGAGCAACTTATCGAGCTATCCTCTCTGTAATGCAATGCCATCTGCGGGAAAATTTTGATTATCAATATTGTGATTAATAAATACGGAAAATGACAAGCGTGAGTCTTTTCTGTTTTTTAAATAATTTTTAATAGTATAAAATCAGTACCTCTTCCTTTTTCTTCAATTTGCCTTGTTGAATGTATGTTTATTACAGGAAGATTATTCTTATTTATTACAATATATTCATATTAAGATATGTTTCTTCTCAATAGTTTTATGTTTAATTGTTTATATGTCATTTGTGTAATGTAGTTGAAAATTTTCAGTTCTGTTTCGTAAGTTCAGTCGAATGGTTCTCTCGTTAATTCATTATGAGTTTTGAATAAACCATGAAAACTTTACTTTTAGCCATAGTGTTTTCTAATCATCCACCAATCATAACCAAACAAGTACTTGAAATTCTCGTTCAAAAATATTACCTATGGAGGTAATGCTCAAAAAAAGTATTAGATACGATGATGGGATAGTTTATCTACTTTGTTGAGAAAATTAATTTGGTTTGTTATTGCAAGAAGTGCATTGCTCAAAATAAATATCTAGTTAATGTCCCAGGCAGGCTTTAGAGTAGGAAGACATTTCTTGATTCCTAGGAACTGATATCACACTTTCATCATGTGTTTGATGGAGTAAAACATTTCTCCACAGGTTTCTTCTGCATAGATCCCATGAAAACTAAATTTTGTATGAAATTACATGTGTTGGTTGTTTTTGAAAAAAGACTGCTTGTTACTTATCAGTTATGGGCTGTAAAGCCAATTACATAGAAAGTTACAAAATTATGTTGGGGAATTTTTTTTCTATTGAATTTATCAAAACCTTCCTGATTGTTTCTTTTCAAGTAAAACACATCAGAAAATTTGTTGTTTTAGTATCATGGGATGATTTATGAGCAGAACTTTGCTACAGTGACACTCATAAATAAGTACCAATGTTTCTTATCGGATATATCCTGAATGTTTATATTAGCATCAACTCAAAAATGCAATTACCTACCCTTGGACTCTACAACCAATACAGTAGCACAAATTTCAAGTTGGGCTTGTATAAAAAAAGGAATTTTGTTTTAATGGAAAGATGTATTTTGGGCTTTAGAAATCTGCACAATTTTTCCAAATGGATAAGTATCTGGCAGTGTCACAGTGAAATTACTGAATCAGTTATTTACTCCTTAATCATATTTTCTTATTTGCTACATTTTAAAACTTGATCTCATATGACATTTTTTACTAAAATGTGAAAAGTAATTTGTACTGGAATTTAACAAGTTAATTTTTAGCTTTTTTTTCTTCTTTTCTTTTCTTTTCTTTCTGATAAACTAATCAATCTTGATAATAAATTCTCAGTTTTAGAAGGAACTTTTTTTATTTAAGTTTATTTATGTTTCACTGTTTTTATTTAAGAAATAGAAAGTTCTATTGAAATAAAGTTTTACGTAATTCATTATTAAGATAAAAATTATTGTTATAAAAATTTGTATAATTATATTTAAAAATTATTGATGTGTTTTATTCAATTTTGAAAGAACTTCTTTAATTGCAGTTTTAAAAGAAGGTATCATCATGCCAAAGCGCAAAAGCCCATTTGATGAGCTTCCTATTTTGAGTAAAATGCATATTGGTGTCAAAGAAATGAATATGTATAGTGTAAATAGTCATGAAAATATGAAAAAAGTGTATGGTAAGAATTTTCAGTTCATACTTTAATTCAATTATTGTTTTTCCTTGCAAAATTGTCATTTTGAATTATTACCCATTAGTTTATTGTACAAATGCATCCATTTTTAAATTTGTCTTGTACAGCTATTTTTTGTGTATAAATACTAATATAGTTTATTCTAATATAGTTATTTTGATTTTATTTGTAAGATCAACTATTAAAATAAAATATTCGGAACTTATTTGGTATCAGAGTGCTATGCAACAAGCAGTGCTTGTTGTCAAGTGATATAGAATCCAAGATGGTGTCCTAGCAGTAACAAATCGTCAGGAAAATAACTTTAAGGAATTATTTTTTCCTAATGAAAGTTTTTTAAGTGCTGTAATAGCCTAGAATTTAAAGAAAATACAAAGAATGAACTAGTTAAAAATTGACTTAAAGTAAAATATTGAAAATACATTGTTTCAAAAGATGAATTTTAAAAAAAAAAGAATTAAAATTTTAAATTGGGTGAAAAAATTACTATCAAGAAAAAAAAATTATTGATTGAAAAATGTTATGAATTTTATTCAGTGGAATCTTAATTAAAAAAAGAGGAAGAAAAATCATTACTTTTAGAAAATAAAATGGATCAAAAGTGGGAATGTGCTAATTTGATATAGGGGTGCTACACGCCAAGTTGTTGCTTATGTTCGCCAAGAAGGGCGATAACATTACAATATGGTTACCTTGATATTTTGATCATCTGGCAGTGTGGTTGCCATGGGAATAACCTATATTAGACTTAATTTTTATTGTTTTTTTCTGCGGTAACCCTATTAATTTCAGATGATTTTAATTCAATTTCTTAAAAAATTTAATCATTTTCATTGCAATTGTCCTTTAAAACAGTTGCTTTAGTCTTCTGTTGTGCTATTTTTAAATATGGATATTTCTAATATCATTGGTGAGTACCAGAGTATATTTTTAAAAAAACTATAAGGCCTGTTCTTTTTAATTATTGCTGCATATCTCGCTTTTAAACTTTATTTTAATTTTTAATAATGCGTTTTTTAAAAGTTCCTTGTTCAATGCAATTCATTACAGAAACTCGCAGTTTTTGGAATATTGCAAGTTATCACAGCACTTTTTGAGTTATATTCATTATTAATTTTAATATAATTTATGTAATTATTTTATTTATAATATAATATAAAAAATGCAATTATTATTATATATAATAATTATATTGTACTCTTTATTAAAAATAATATTTTTTTAATTTTATTTATTTATAAATATTGTTACATATTATGTTATTTATTTATAATTATTATGTTATATGAGTATTCTTATATATAATTATTATTATATTAAATTATGATTATTCTATATAATAATCACTATTAAATTGTATTATATGATTATTTTTTATAATAATTACTATTATTTCATATAGGAATATTTTATATAACTACTATTAAATTATATTTTATGATTATTATATATTACATAAGTTTATTATTAGTTAATATAATTTTTATTATATTATATTGATATTCATTATTGATTGATATTGGCTATTTTCAATCTATTCCTATATTCTTCATTTGAAATACATTTGAAAACATCTCTTTATAATTATTTTCCTGATGATTTGTTACCGCCAGGCCATCATCTTGGATTTCATGTCACTAGGCAACAAATGCTGCTAGAAGCGATTAAGGAATCATGCCAAACAGCGCTTGGTGCGTAGCACCCCTGTATCAAATTAGTTCCATAATAATTTCCAAATTTGGTCCATAATAATTAAAATCACAGGCCTCATATTCTTTAAAAAAATATACCTTGGTACTCACCAATGATATTAGAAATATCCATGTTTGAAAATAACTCAAAATGCAACAGAACATTGAAGCAAGGGCTTGAAGAAGAAATGCAATGAAAATGGTAAAATTTCATAAGAAACCTAGTTAAAATTGTCTGAAATTAATAGAGTTACTGCAAACAAACAAACAAACAAACCAATAAAAATTAGCTAAATATACATTATCATGACAACCACATTACCAAACAATAAAAATATCAAGGTAACCATATTGTAATGTTATTACCCAAAGATGAATTCCTTCATTTTGCTTTATACAATATACAATGAGGCGTACTATAGGTGTGTGTTAATAAATAAATATAATTCAATTCTTGTTATGAAAATCATATTTTGCTTTATAATTTTTTAAAATTAACTAGTAGTTTGAATAATATCACCATAGTTTTTGTAATGAATGCAATGATAATATAATATTATCATATAAACACCCTTCTCCGTTTTTTAGAAATTTTGAGTTTAATTTTTACCAAAAGGGGAAGCTAAAGCATTTTTAAAACAATGCTTAGCAATTTGGCACTTCCAGTGATGCTTTGTAAGGAGAGCCCATATACTTATTTGAATTTTATAAAATGAAATAACACATTCAATATATAGCAGCTTAATAGAATCTTATTTTAGGGTATGATAAATCTTGGGGAATCTAAGGGAGAAAAAAATATTCAAGAATCACTTATTCTTACAGGGTGGTTATAGTTAAAATTTTCTCCATAAGCAGCATCCTGCAGCTGAAACAAAGATTGCCGTTAAATGTAGTTTATATACTATACAGAAATGTGCTTTAGGAATTAAAAAATATTTAAAGATGGTCCACTAGATATCTCACTAGGTATATAAAAAGGACAAATATTACAAAGGAAGTGATGTGGTTGCAATAGCTGAGTAGTTATGGAATCATGGCTGGAGAATGGCAAGTTCATGTCGTGACACAAGATCAGCCACATGCAACACAGCAAGGCTGGCTGTAGCAGTTTTGCTGCCTCGGCCAAAAGTGGGAAATGCCGCCCTTCTCTCCAAAGCAAAAAATTATAACTAAAAAAGAAATTGTTCACATTGCTGCACTGATAATTCTTGAGAACAGAAAGGCAGCATAATATATATATAAGGATGTAATTATTTGTTATTTCAAACAAGTAAAATGTAAGAGAAGGAATCATCCATTTCAGCAGGCCAATTTCTTCGAAAAAGAGTCTATTAATGGTAGGGATCACAAGCTTTTATTTTAACTTTATCTAACTCCACTCAAGACTAAAATAAAATATCTTCTGTGGCTCTCTATCTACTCTATCTTATTGTCTGTCCTCTTTTGGATAGCTGATACCGAACATTGTTTGGGTGGAAGGAATATCCATTGTGACCCCACTCCAGGATGGGGAGAAAGTTTGTTGTGAAAGATGTGTAAACATATCAAATTTCTTGATTTAACATATAATCCCACCTCAAACCCTTCAAGTTTTAACATAAAAAAAACTGACATTATACAAAAAGAGTACAAAATAAGTAAATAAAATATGTTGAATGAAATACCAAATTCACACCCAATAATATTTCTGAAAATATATTGAATTTTGATCCAAATGCCGCCCCGGGCAGGGGTCCAGTTTGTCTGGCCCTAGAGCCGCCCCTGAACAGAGGTTTGATGCAGCAAACCACAACAGCTTACATTCGCAATGCGTTTTCTCTACATGATAGTCATTAATTTATTCTATAGAGCGATGAAGCTCATTTTTTCTTGAATGGGACAATAAACTCATACCTAAAATCTGAGAATGCCTAATAAATATCCTTACATTCTCCAGAGTTGTCAGTTCGGTGTAGATTTATGACAACATTCATTCTTTACCCATCTTTCTTTGAGGAAATAACTGTACAGTTTACTGTTGCATTTTTTGTTATTGGTCTTGATATGAGGACATACTGTATACATTTGTTGTTCTACGCTTCAGTAAAGGGGGTGCCTTACATTGATCCTTTCCATGTAAGATGGTTTGAAGTCCATAAAAGAACATATGCTCAAAAACTTCAAGGATGATTAATTGTTCTTTTAATAATCCATGGCTACCTTGTTTGCTGGATTTGACTCCATATGTTTTCTGGTTTTGGAGCCCTTTAAAAAATCTGACTTGTTGATAAGATTTGCAGGTGAGTTGGCCAATTTGAAGATCTTCATTGTGCTTCATATGTGAAATCAGATTAGTTTAATTTTGCTGTTGAATACACTCCATAAATCACCTTGAAAGTTTGCAAGTGAATGATGGGGATCTCATGGAGCAATTTTCATTGCATCATTTTGGAACATAATTAACAATTGCTTCCCTTGTCACATTTTGTAATAATCTGTACCTGTTTTTGCAAACTAAGCTGGTATGTTTTCTTTTTTGTTCAGAACAGGCATACTGTTTTGGATCTCCTATGTATAAAATGTTTCATTGATGAGCTGATCAAAAACTAGTTGAGGAATGTTCAAATTAACCTATTATATGTAAACGTTTCCTAAATTTGCCGGTTCTTTTTTTAAGTGTGTGGTGTCTGAAGTGCTATCTAATAAACATTTTTTTACTAAATGTTTTTGAAAATTTTCTAACATATCTCATGTATACCAAATTTGATGGCACACGATCATTTTATTCATTTTACTGACATCTTGGTGCTTCTAGGGGAAGTTTAACTACAACCACACTATGTATATTAATGACAATGCTTAACACTTAACACTTGAGAAGTGTTCAACAGATGGTTATGGCATTCAGTGAACAAACCAATGAAATTATTAGCATTAATTATTGTGCAATAGATATGTATCCAACAATTAGTTTTTAATTCAGGGAATTTATATGCTCTTAAAATTAAACAAGTGACATTCTTACACAGTATTGTCATAGAAGTATGTACAGAATAATAGAAAAAAGCTACAATGAAGCATTTTCTCTCTATTTATACAATTTATTCCTTTAAAAATCCAATGTAGGAAGTAACACAATCTGTATTGTTTCTATTTTCTTAAGAGCTTTTGGTAAGAGAAAAAAGCCAAATTAAGCTAGCATTATCTAATGCCAAGAAATTATGTCAAAACAAAAAGGCCAAATGGTTGGGCTTTAACAGAAAAAGAAAAGTGATTACCCATCCGGTATAGTGATTAGTGACGCTAACTGCTATGCCATAGGCCAGGGTTTGAATCCTGGAGAAGGCATGGATGTTTGTAAATGTACAGTGCCTTTGCGGCATGGGGGTACTCTAAATAGCCATTGAGCCGTAAGTCCTCTTGTGAGGTTGGTAGAAGGGGAAGAAAGATAAGTGGCTCCTGACCATTCCCAGGGTGTCCTCCCTCAAAATTGGAGTAGATAAATGGGCCAAATCGCTCTGTCACCTGTATGGTACTCAAAGCTACAGCTAACAACAGGAGTCACTTAGCTTTTTACCATGATGAATTTTGTGGGCTCAATCTGTTCTTTGCTTATCAGAGGGCATTAGTAACAACACAACAGAAAAGAATCATTATAGAAAGCTTGTAGGGATTACATTGTGCATGCCTTTTGAATAATGCAAAATGTTTGTTTTTTCGGAGCTTTTACAGTACTGTATTTCATGATCAAAGTTTAAGTATCCCCCCACACACACCAAAAAATACAAGGAGATGCGTGAAAAAATTTTAAATGTTTTATAGTAATCCAGTTATTATTTTGAGAATTTCAAAGATATTATAAATTTATTGTAAACTGTGTAATGCTATGTAAATAAATTTAAGTTAAATTTTGAAATATTTAAAAGCTGAAAAATTTATGTTAGGAAGGTCAGTATATATATGCTTATATACTCATATATTTTGTTTTTATGTATGCTGTATGTTTCGTATACAACCTGCGGCCAGAAAGTTCGATGAATGAATTTTTATTTCAAATGCAGTATTGTACAGCATCAGATACAATTTACTGTCCTTCAAAATAATCTCCATGGATGGTAATGCATTGTTGGGAAAGTATATAAGTCTTGGAAACTCCTGTAAAACAGTTCTTTTGATATGGTTTTCAGCTCGGCCATCACATTGCTTTAAATGCTGGTGATATCTGTGAATCTCTTTCCCGTCAGGGCTGACTTCAATCTGGCGAAGAGGAAGAAGTGTGCAGGTGCCAAATCAGGTGAATAAGGGGGTGATCAAGTGTCACAACTTTATTGGCGGCCAGGAACTGGCGTACAACCAAGGAGGTGTGTGGCATCCATTTTGCACACCGCGACAATCCACAATAAACCTTTCGCACTCGGCGTTAAACTAACTGGGAATAAACACACTTGGAACCTTGCTAATTACAAACAGATATTTACCTTCACCACGCGCGACGCGTTGATATTCTACTAGTACAGCAGCGACCTCTACAGGCTTATTCACCAAACTTTCTGGCCACAGGTTGTATATGCCTAACAGAAACATTTGAAAAATATTCTAATTTTTTCTTTTCTTTTCTTCTTATGCCACAAATGAAAAGAAAGTCATTAGTATGTCTTGAGAGACAAAAGAAAGAAGAAATTTTATTTTTGTTGTTGTTGTTACTAATGCCACCTGTCTGACGTAGTCAGATCGAGGCCCACGAAATTCATCATGGTATTGGGCTAGATTGTACGCCTGTCGTTAGCCGTAGCTTTGAGCACCACGCAGGTGACAGTGCGATTTGGCTCGGTTCCACCCCAATTTTGAGGGAGAACACCCTGGGAGTGGTCAGGGGCCTCCCACCTTTCTTCCCCTTCCACCAACCTCACAAGAGGATTTGTGGCTCAACGGCTATTTAGAGTACCCCCATGCCGCGAAGGCACTATACATTTACAAACATCCATGCCTTCTCCGAGATTCGAACCCAGGCTCTACAGCACAGCAGTCAGCGTCGCTAACCACTATACCGGATGGGCGACCAATTTTATTCTTAAATAAGAGGAATAAGAATTGAAAGCTATAGTTAAGAAAAATGCCATTGCTTATAAAATTTGCTCATAGAATTTTAAATTAATTGAAATTAAATTTTTATAATTTCAAATCTAGCTTACGTTTTAATCAGTAACTTAGAGGAATGTTTACTCAAAAAGTTAATAAAATCCAAATAGCAGTTTAGATTTCTCTTGAAGAAAATGAGTTTGTGTTTCTAATATAAATAGATTTTCATTGCCACTGTATTGATAAATTGTTTTTTCAGTTAATTTAAAGTTAGTTTTGTCTTCATATTCATAAACCTCATTTTTCTTACTTTTAAAATATATTTTTTTTATTTAGAATGTTTTTTAACTATTTGAATTGAATTTCAATATATATGTTATACCTGTCAACTTTTTATACCTTGCATGTGAAATGTATGTTTTTCAGTCTTTCCTTATGATCTTACTAAATTGTTCATTTGCTCACACTTTAATAAAATTTCAGTCATCCACCAACTCTTTTTTCCACTACGGCCCTTATTCATCATCATATACTCACAATTGGAAAAATAGGTAGACTGAAACTGTAGAACTCATTACCATTATTAAAAATTTCATGGAGCTTGTCTTTTCTACATATTGTATTTCCTTAGCTATTTGTTTCCTAACATTCATATACATGGTTGCATGAAGCAAAAGGTTTTTTTCTTTCTCTTTAGTAGGGTTTGCAGCCCTGGGATCCCAGAATCCTGGTGTTTCTTCAAATCCTGAAATCCCGGGATTTGATTTTTGTCTGAATTACATTTTTTTTTCTCATCAAAATTTTCTAAGAGTTTAATTCTCAGAAAATTTATATTTCTTTAAAAAAATACATAGATTTTTTGTGTGTGTGTGCACAATTATAAGTGCTATAAGTAAAAAATTATATGCAACTCTAATTTTTTGTATGGGAGAATGTCGCACAGATATAAGTGGTCTACTGCAGTACTTACACCTTGGTATAAGCAACAGGAATAGATTTTGTCACACTTCATTCTTCAATTAAATGCCGTAAATTTATAGTGGACCTGCTGGAAAAACTTAAAGCTTCAAATCCTACTGCATTTCTTGTAGCTCATACAACATATCGAATGAGGTAACACTTGAATTGATTCACATTTTGATTCAATAACTGAATCAATTTTTACACAAAAACCATTAAATGCAGCAGAACTAGATAAAGTTATCAAAGAGGGATATATGCACCAATGCAGCCTATTAGATTTGAGACACTGTCATCTAAAATTCAAAGAGAAATGTCTCTTTTTGAAAATGGAGGGAAACAGAGTGACTATCTGGAAAGAACATACTCCTCTTTAATGAATATAAAACCTACTAATGTAGAGTCTGAACAAGCATTTTCTTCACAGGGCAATTTGTAAAAAAAAAATAAGAACCTGTTTGAACGATGAAATGCTGTAGGAGCTGTACACAAGAAATGAAGAAATATTTTTTTAAACTTCATTATGTACTATTTTTATTTGTTTCTTATGATGAATTAAGGTTTGTTTTGATTTGTTTCAACAAATAATATTAAACCAATTTTTAAAATTATGTTTTCAGTTTTATTATGTAATTTTAACTATGCTGATATGTAAGTATTTTTCATAAATAGTGCAATTCTAATACCAGGATTTGGATAATGTAATCCTGAAATCCCAGAATTGAAAATATAACACGGGATTGCAAACCCTACTTTGTAGCAACCCTGAAACTGAACTCATTTTGTGCTTTGCATGTGTTTTTGTTTCTGATGCTTCATATTGGCAAACATTTTGTTTTCACTGATTGTTGCCACAATGTCTAACAAAAGCAAAATAGTATTCTTTCAAACACATAAACAATATTGTTAAAAAGAATTCCCACAAAAATAATATTCCATTGTGGTCTCTTACTTTTATCCTGCATAAGGTCTAATTCAAAGTAGTCTTATTGTAATTCCAGATTTGATTGTAGATTTCATTGTATGAGTTAAAAAGGAAACAAAATGTGGGGATGCCTTTTAAATATTTCGCTTCATTTATTGCTGATAATTCTGCTGTAATGCTGAGGAAAAAATGTAGTTGTTGCCAATTTAAGGGGGGGGGGGGGTTAATTATGAATTGCTTGTCATTTAATACATTTGGCTACAGAACAGGGTGCTACTTCTTCACTCATAATGATGAGATGCTCGTAGATTTATTCCACTATCTATAAAGCCTTCAGAGTTTGAACAAAAGGGAAGTCTTAAATATTTTAAATCATTCATCTTCTCAGTTGATTGTTGTTTGATCATAGTCTTGACATCAGCTTCTTCTTACTTAACCTATATATGTGTAATTTTTTTTATAAGAGCATCTTTACTGTTAAGTGATTACTTTCTTTTATGTTACTATATTTGTTTATATATCTTTAAATTTACCTAAGTGTGTATGATTTTTTGTAAATCATATACAAAAGAGTTTCTTTTCAGAACTTTTCCCATCAAAATAACTTTACCTTTAAATTTTCTTCACATTATTTTAAAAATATTTGTATATCATGCTTTGTTTTATGAAATTTGAAATGTTAAATATTCTCTTAAGAATTTACTTGAAATTTTGATCCTGCATTTTTTTTATGCTATGCCATTTTCAGAAGTCAGTCAGTATGACATGTATTAATGTACTGAAAAGGAAATATATAATCAGACTCGTAAATTTTTGAAAATCATAATTTTTAGCTTTTTGATGTAATTATTAAATGTTAAAATAAGCTTCTAGTTATAAACTTCTTTTATAGCTTTGCTATATTTTAAATTTTTAAGTGTTTCTTATATTTGTATTGAGAATTTTCTTTAATTTTTCTCTTATGTTATATATACATGTATGCATATTTATAGTTTTTTAAATTATTGAATTCATTTTAACAGAGAAAACAAATTCCTTGTTGTTCAACGGATCTGCCATTTTTAATGGAAAAACTGAAAATGTTTGGAAAGATTCATCTAAAAAGTCTGTTCCTTTTATGAAGAAAGGTATTTAATCAACAAATTAGTTGTAGGGATTCAATTTGAATTCTTATTTTTATTTTATATCCTAACTAATGTATTGGTGAATATATAAAAAAGTATTGGAATTTATTCCTTTTCAAATCATTTAAAATGTATCTGTTACGAAATACTTATATTTTTTAGAGAAAAAATATGCTCTGTATTTATTATTCTATCAATGTTCATTTTAGAATGCTTACTACAATGAACACAATGGTGACAAAAAACCCTGAGCACACTCAATTTTTTGCCTAGTTTTCATATTTTACTTTATTTTTCATCAGGAAATGATGGTACTGTCTTAACTATTGTTAATGGTTTTTATGTATTTTTTCATGCTAATTTCAAATTGTAAGTAACTGTCAAACTGTTTTATGTAAAGTAAATAGTTTTATCAATATTTCGGAAAAAAACATAACACAAGCACAAGACAACTGTAATAATAAGTTCTTGTCTTTTTCAACCAATGAAATGCTCCATTATTCCAACCAACAAAAAAACAGTAGTGATAAAGGGCTGAAAACAGAATGTTTTAGCATATTGAAAGTAGTTGTTTATTGCAATTTGAAGTGTGTGGGTGGATAATATTGGAATTTTGGGTGAATTTTCCTTTTTGCATTACAATAGAAGACACAAAATAATACTTTAGAAGGAAAAAGGTTATTCTATATGTCCCATTGCTACTGAAGTACCATGTAGATTTTCTACTATCATGAGAACATTGAAACATATTTTGAAACAAATTCTATTGTGAACAGGAAGTGATCTGGGTAATCTGAGAAAAACAGTTTTATGTGAAGACAGGGTACTACTGCACATGATTTCACTTTAAATAGATGGCTTAATTCACCACAAATTTTAAAATAATGGATTTTGACATCAAATGGGTGTATGTGCCCACGAATTATGAGAGGAAGGCTGCTTGAAATTAGATTACAAGGCTTTAAAGGCTCACCTCAAGCCATTACTGATTGATGCAGGAAAAGGATCATTCATTATGCATTATTAAAGAAAGAAAAAGTCATATTTTGTGTTTGAAGTCAGTTTTGCATTTCAGGCCTCAGACGCACTCTGCCCTTTATGCCTGAATGAAGCCCATAATAAAATATCTGACAAAAGTTGTTAGAAGACTTCACACTGTGAGAAGAACAGGGAGTATACTGCAAAAGAGTACAAAAAAAAAACTAAATAAATTGCTATCATCAGTGAAAGATTAATTTGGAGATCAGTCATGGATTTTTCAGGACAATAATCCTCCATATCATCGTACAAATGTTGTCTAGAAATGGTTTGAAGAAAATACTATGAATAGAGAGGAAACAGTCTCCTGATCTTAATTCTAAAAAGAACTTACATAAAGTTGGTTATTATATTTCAAAGAAAAAAACCATCAAACAAACTGATGTTATTTTTCGATCATGTGATCTTAAAAGAGCATCTTCTGAAATTGGTGTATTCCATGTCAAAAAGATGTAGAGCAATAATTAAACCAAGTAGCTGAACGTAAAATATGGATGTTCAAACATGTAACAATCATCTAATTTTCAAAATGCATGCTAAATGTATTGTACTTGTAAGGTTTTGTATTATTCTTCTATGTATATAATATGTTCTAAATTATGTTATTTTATACACACTACTCATTCTTGTGTTCACATAGCTGTTCTACAAAAAATATTTATCATATTGAAGCATTACTAACAGGTTTGAAACCAGCATAAAAAATTCATTAGAGTCAATAAAAATAGTTGATCAGATATTTTTGTAACGAAAAATTAAGGTAAGCAGAAAGGTTGGTCAAGAAAATGAGTGTGTTCAGGACTTTTTGCCTCCTCTGTATTTGTATACACACACACACACACAGCTGTTTATCATAAAAATTACAAAGTATTATAAAAAAGCTTTAAAAATGAGATTTAGAACTACCTTTGGCATGTAAAAAAGCTTGAATGCGTATTGGAATGGAAGAGTAAAAGTCTTGTATAGTTTTTAATAAAAAATACCTCATTAAGATTTCAGCAAACGTCTGGGGACAGGTACTGGCTGCAATTCCCCCCCCCCCCAAATGGACCAGAATAAATCAATGTTATTGAGGCCAACTGAGAAGCAATTGAATCTGAATGCTTTTCAAATAATCCTAGCAAATCCCAATATGTATTAAAGTTTTAATATCCTTAAAAATGGCATTTCTTGAAAGAAATGGATGTTTGTCCCATAGAAGACATTTAGTTGGTTGAAATGTCTACACACATTTCCTTCTTAGAATTTTGTTTTATTTTTCCTAATAGGCTGTATATCAGCAACTAAGCTTTTGCAAACATGTTAAGTCCCCCAAATGCGAGAGCTATTTCATGATGGCACCATCTAGTGGTGGCTCTCGCTACCAAGTTTTGACTCCAATCAATTTTAATTCAAGCTCTTGTCAGATGCTAAATATTGCTGTGATTTAATTTTTCTAAGAGGACCAAATTGATACTCAAAGGATCTTTTGCATGCCACATAATCATACGACATGCATGTCTATGATTTTCACATCCAGATAATCTATCAACTCCAGCTGGGATCAAACCTGCAACCATGGGCTTACAAAGTGGGCACGATACCTCTAAGCCATCAAACTGACTCTTTTCTAAGAACTGATCCCATAGAAAACAATGAGAATGCTGTGACCAAATTGTGTGCTTGTGACAGAATCTCCTTTCACTTCACAAAATTAATGCAGGCTGCCTTGATTACAAATATTTATTGTGCTCAAACTATTATAATTAGACACATGTTTGCTTGGATAAATTTTAAGTTCTAATATGAATTTTTTCATAACGTAAGTAAATTTCAGCTTGTGCCTTCTTTGGTACCTTGGAGAATGTCTGAGTGGTATTCCAGTTCCCTCCAAATGTTCTTTAACAAGTCTTGAATTCATAAACATGCAACCTAAGCCGTTTTTGAAATTTTTTTTTCCGAACTTGTTTGCAATATTTAAAGTTCATGTGAGGCTTCACAAGTTCATTTAGTAAGATTCCGTTGAAACAATTGTGAAATATGTTCAACAATTGCTTTGCTCACACTAGATCCGCTGTTTCTAGAAAGATCCTTAACGGCTGCCTGTTTCTTGAAATACCATCGCTTTATTGATTTTGCACCAGGAGGTTTGCTTTCGTAATAACATTGAAATTTATGTGGAAGGTTTATGGGCGATTTCGTTTCATGAAGCCAAAGCACACACTGGGTTTTTTTGATGCTATTCTGGCAAAAAAATGTCTTCCTTCCAATTGTTTACCTGAGTCACTCTTGTTGGAGCACTCATGCTATTTACTGCACCAAAAAACTCCTAAAACTGACCTATCCAATGATGCAAAAATTACATTTTTATATTAAATGGGGTTATATTGTACGGAATTTTTATTATCGGGGTAAGACTTTTGGTTTGCCCTCTATTATTCATTTTTAAAGGCGTTCTCATAATGTATATATTTTATATTGCAAAGAATAATGTGAATAATGATTCACATTAGATCATATATTGCTTTCTTCCATTAATCCTTTGGACAGGTTTTATGGTCTTTGAACTACTTGAGATGCTATTGAGCATTCACATTAGTCAGAAGCAGCTTCTGAAATTTTATTCTGTCATTGATTTATTGTTTATTTAGTTTCTTCCTAATAGCAATTATTGATATGGAAATCTGCAAACGCTGGTATAGTTCTGTCATTTTGATTGCTGTGAACTTAGACTTTATCCATAATTGTGCTAGCAGAGATTTTCCCTTGTGTGCAGTCATGACTTTTGATAGCTCAAGAAACAATTTAAATACTGATCCAGCAATTTACCACCTTTAAAAGTTTGTAAAAGCTCACCATTCTACAACCTATTAAAAGTCCATGACTTCACAATAGAAAGGCGAAGGTAGAATATATGCACTATTTGTAACAATAATGATAGCTAACCATTATTTTAATAACCACCTCTATGTATTAGAAAAAGAAATATGGAATCAAAACTGGATTGAATTGAAATATTTTGAATTTTATTCTGATAAAAATGGATTCCTAATCAGTTTAAGTGCCTTTGTATTTAGTTGTTTTAGTAAAATGGTTTTTTTTTAATTTTAGATTGATTAAATTTATAAATTTTCACTTATTTTAAATCTTTGAATCATTTTTGAATAATGGTAATAAACATCTGAACCTATAAAAAAAATCATGAATATTATTATTTTGGCACGCATATCAGAGCAGCTCAATATTATTGCGTTTTTACTGGGATGGGCAAAACTGCTGTACAGTTTTTAATCTGGCATTTAAATTTTGCTCTAACTTATAATTATGACTGAATTTGCTTTAGTAATCTAGATTAATATTTTTATAGTTTTAAAATGTTACTATTTTAATCAGAATCAATTTTATTTTGCATTGGATAATTTTAAAGATTAATTATAATAAATTTTGTTTCAGAAAAAATGACTGAAACAAACTTATGTTGCTTGTCTAAAAGAAATGCGAAGTGTACATTCTGTGAAAAAATGTTATGTTCAAATTGCTGCCGAACATGCTTTTCATGCAATATGGATTTCTGTCAATTGTGTTCAGTTTTACAGTAAGTATACATTTACTTAACATATTTGAAAGAAATATAAAAATATGTTTTTTTTTTAAATATAAAGGGAAACTTCATCTCCCCCCCCCCCACATATTTTCAACATAACAAACATGCTAATGTAGTTTACATTGTCTTTACCTTTACTGTATTAGAAGATTAAAACATAAAAAAGGAAATATAATGATTTACTTTGTAACAAAAATAGTTTTCTATTCCTTTAAATTATCTAAAAAATCATGCTGAATTCATTTTTAAATTTGTGACCATTTCTTTATAGAAATATAAAAATTAATAAGTATGTGACCAAAAACTTGAGACTTTAATTATATACCTGCCTACTTTTGCATTTTACATCTAAGATTTACATTTTTATGACTAGATTGTTCATTTTTATCCATTTTCAAATATTTTGTCATCCAGTGATTGCTTTTTTCCTTGCAACTTTTATTTATTATTTTATATTCATGACAACCCGAAAATAATATATGAGAACCTTAGAATTCTTTGCCATTAAATTTTTAAAAAATTCATGAAATTTGTTTTTTTCCCCTCTGCATATTGTATTTTATTAGCTATTAATTCCTAACTGATTTGTAGGCATAATTCTATTAAACAAAGCATTTTCATTTTTTTTCTTCTTAAACAACCTTCTAGAACATAAAGCATTTTGTGCTTTATGTGTCTTTGTATTCATTGCACTTCATATCTGTTCTATTTACCATGTTGACAAAAAAGGGTGAGAGGCCCCTGACTGCCTCAAGAGTGTTCTCCCTCAAATTTGTGGTGGAATTGAGCCAAATCGCACTGTCACCTGCATGGTGCTCAAAGCTTAGACTAATGACAGGCATAAGTGGGAGCCTTTGCCCCATGATGAATTTTGTGGGAATGAATAGACTTCACATATCTATCCTATTTACCATGTTGCCAAACAAAGATGAGAAACCCCTGACTGCCTCCAGGGTGTTCTCCCTCAAAATTGGGGTGGAACTGAGCCAAATCGCACTGTCACCTGTATGGTACTCAAAGCTACAACTAATGACAGGCGTAAGTAGAACCTTTTGCCACAATGAATTTCATTGGGCTTGATCTGATATTACTGTGGATCAGGTTGCATAAGTAACAACAACTAACAAAAGCAAAACATGTTTTCAAAAATATAAAGAATGTCATAACAAGCAAACCCGATTGTATTAATGTATCCTAAAAAGGAGAAAAATTTGCATTTTGTGATATCTGGTACTGATTAATCATTTCTCATGGAGGCTATTATATTATTCATCACATAAAAATTCCAAAGCATGTCACAAATAAGAAATCAAGCAGCATTCGTTCTGAATCTGTTTTTCTAGGATGGTGGTCAGCCAAATGTAGTAAGTGCTGAGATACTGTTGATATATTTTCATAAGAATGTATTGTACCTTTGATTGCATCCTGATTATGCCAGTCCTCTTTTCGGAAAATGTTTCCAAAGTCTGATATTGCTGAGAAATATGAATCCGAAAGGGTTAAAGAGTACATGATTCAAAGCATGAAACAAGGTTATTTTATAGCAGTAATTATATAAACAAATTGTCCCACTGTGGTTGCTTTAATCCTGAAAAAAAATTTATAATTTAGCTTTGTCCTTTTTTTAATTCCAAATTCGATCGGGAATTCCAATCAGTGAAAATATTAGCCAACTTATAGATGAATTTTAAAAAATATGGAGTATCCTTTGAACATTTAGTTTCATTTATTGCTGATGATGCTACAGTAATACACAGGAGATAGAGTTTTTAACTGTGTAAAGGGGGAGGGGGTTCAATTATGGGTTGCTCATGTCATCAGAAAAGGTGCTGCTAATACACCTGTAATTTTTATCAATTTTAGTTATTTTTTATTTGCATGATTTATAGATTCATTCAGATTATTAAAAAAGCATTTTCTTCCTTTATTAATAGTATCTTGTCATTTATTGATCTTACATCAAATTATGATGTAAAATTTCTTAATTTGTGTTTTTATGTGAAACTGGAGCTCAAATGTATTAAAGTGGTTCTATATGAGTTTGGTCTGTAACCCTTTCAATTAGTAGGTTTATGTTATCTATATGAAATAAGTTTTTTGAATTCAGTTTTTTCTCTTCCTTAGGTACAGTACTCAAGAAGAAACAGCTAAGTGTTTATCATGCCTGTAAATAAATTTCTTAAATGTGTAGTGTTTATATTTTGATGAACAAAAATTTGTAATTTAAATGTAAATAAAATTTTATATTAAAGATTTTTTTTTTTAAAGTGCTATTTGCTGTAAGTTTTGTTCAATCTGTTTGAAATTCATGTTTACATAGAATATACATTCACTGGAAAACAAGAAAAAAATAACTTGTACAATTTTGATTGAGATAAAATGAAGAATTAATACAAAGATCAAAAGAATATTGGATTTTCATAAATTATAAGGTGAAGTCATATTGCAGTTATTAACAAAAATGTTTAAATACAAAACAAAACCAACAATAATAGAATATGGGACCATGTGTCATGCTATAAAAAGTTTATAGTATGTGCCCACGTTTATCTTGAGATGATCAAGTAATTGACATTCCTCCCATAGAGCAATTAGTCACTGTGAGAGTGAAATGTAGACACAGCACAGCCAAGGATATTCCAAAGATTTTCAATAGGATTAAGAGCAAGCAAGAACACCAATCACTCCCATTGTCACAATTCCTTCACTATCCAGGTAGTCATTGATGCCAGCTCTATGGGGATGTGCATCCTCAATCAGAACAAAAGGATGATTAATCACTGCAGTGTACAATGTCACAGTGGGTTCTGGAACTTCATCCCAATACCATATAGCCTAAACAGATCCCCATCTATAACGCTGCAGATCGATGTGATAACCCAATGAAATCCCTGCCTGTATTGTGTTCTGGGGGCTAGCTGCTTTGTTCTCTCAAAACCCTTACATGCTTGATATTTGACTCCATGGCAAATCTTACTCAGCTGTGAACATATTGGTCTAATCAGAAACAAACCAATTCATATGTTGCTTTCATCATATCTCTTTGGATTTAATGGATAGAGCAGTGGTCTTCAAACTGTGTTCTTGAAACCCTGGGGTTCCACGAGTCAGAATAAAAAATAAAATAAAAAACGAGAAGAAATAAACATGAAATAAAATTCACATTCTCTATGAAGTTTGTATAGTTACAAAGTATCTAAAACTCATCACCCCCTCCCTTTATTCATTAAAACTGAAAATTTTATTTATATATAATAACTTAATTTTGCAACACTTTTTAAAATTTAATATAATAAAAGAATATTAAAACATTTTTATATATATATATATATACTTCCTACTATAGATTGTGAATATTCTATTGTTTACTATCTCCAGTTCCATGAAATATTTTATACTCGTTAGTTAAGCACAATATCTTGCAAAATTGAATAGTTTTCCAATAGAAAATGCACTTTGCATTTGTGGAAAAAACAACTATAATGAAGGAGGAGAAACAACTTAAGCAACAGATTCGATGTTAAAATCTAAATTTAAGTAAGAACAGCTTTTAAATTTTAGGTTGCAGAAATTCATGCAAAATACACAGAATTTCTCACACAGCTATAAACATTGTGTTTAAGTGAAATATATTTCTCAATGTAAGTGGCTACAAAGTATAAAAGCAAATTAAATTCAGAATATGTAATATGATTGCATTTAATCTCAATTGATCTAAACTTTGACAGTTTGTGTGAAAAAAAAGCAAGCACGCATCCCAGTTACAAAATATAATGCATGTATAGCACTTGGATCACAAATTTAATATTATTAATGAGTAAATTATACTTAAAAAATTAGATCAGAATTTTTTAATAATAAATGCTTTATTTTTTTTAATTGCCTTTACATAAAGTGCATATAACATGTTGATCTACTTTAAATATTTTGGGTTCCATGAAAGCACTTTCAAGTTTCTAGGGGTTCTGTAAGTTGAAAAAGTTTGAAGACTACTGGGATAGAGGAATACAAACCTGTGGTACCTGAGAGTACAGTCTATTCATGTGTAGCCTTTGATGCACAGTAGAGGCAGATATCGCCTTACCAATGGATGTTGCAACTGTAAATGTCACAGATGTGGAGATTGCACTTTGATTCTATCTAGCTACAACAGCAATACAGATTCTGCAGGGACAACTGACCACAGAGATCTTTGGACAACTATTAGGCTCATTTGGAATTGTTTCCATGATCACAGAATGATGAACACCTTTAATTGATGGTCCTATTGCTAGGCATCTCACAGAATGTCTCCATTTGTCTTCTGGAAACCATAAAAACATGTCTCTCTCAAAAACTAATCTTAGGGAAGTTCTAAATTTTCATCTGTACTTGCACATGACACCTTTTAACCCCACACAATCCTGGCTTCTTTATAGGACTGCTTTTTTGCCTCTTTCTCAGCATGCAGCATGGAACTTATTGACAGTTGGATAACATTTGCATACTTCCATTTACCTCTGCAATGAATGGCAGCCTCTCAAATTCATATTGGCTACTAGAAATCAACATTTTTCTCTCCATACTTAACTTCAGGTAGCAAGTGTAATTTTTTACTAAGTACTCAAAGAAATCCTTCAAGTAAATGTATGTTATCAATGCAACTTCTCTCTATATAAAAACTTTTTTGCAGAATTTGTTTATAAGTCTATGCAAATATTTTGATAAGAATACAAAGAGGAAAAAGTAGTATACACACATTTAAGGAGGGATGCTTACATTATTTAAATACTATATATTTTATTTGTTCTAGCAGTTCTACTTTAGCTCTTCAAGACACATACAGAATGTTAATCATCAGAATTATTCATAGCAATTGCACACTTCAAAGAAATACGAGTTAATTCAATAAATGCCATTAAACATTTTAGAAAATCTTATTTCAATTGATATTTGCGAAATATGGTATAAAGAGTAACTTTTTCATTTGTAATTGAATCTTAAATAAGAAAATTCAATTTTAAAACACTGAAAATATATTAAGTTTCTGGTTGCTGCAAGCTTTTTAATGTTTGGAAAGAGGAATACACTTGCATTAAGAAATATACCAAGACTTTATACATATGTATATATATACTCGCTGTATTTCCTTTGATTTTTTTACTGCTTCTTAGACATGTTAAAGTACAGCAGTGGTCTTCAAACTTTTTTAAATCACGGAACCCCTAGAATTAGAAATTATTTTCGTGGAACCCTATTCCACACACACATTTAGAAGAACATATCTTAAAATAAAATTTAGAATAAATCAACATTAGATCAATGCAAGGGCAATTAAGAACTGTGTATTGCATTTTATATTTAAAAAATTTAATGCAGTTTTAATGTAATTTACTCATTCATAATATTAATCTGTGATCCAAGTGTCATCTACCCTTATACATTATGTTTAGTAATTGAGATATGCACTTGCATTTTTTCACACAAACTGTCTAAGTCTATTGAGAATAACTGCAATTACATATTCTGAGTTTCATTTGTTTCTGTACTTTATTTTTGTAGCCACTCACAATGAGAAATATTTTTAACTTATGCACATTGTTCTGAATGCCTTTAAAATGTTTATAGCTGCATGAGAAATACTGTGTATTTTACATGAATTTGCAACTTAAAATTTAGGATCTGTTCTTGTTTAAATTTAGATTTTTAACATCAAATCTGTTGTAGGTGTTTTTCCACGAATATAAAGAGGTGCATTTTCCATTAGAAAACTATTTAGTTTTGCAAGACATTGTACTAATGAGTATAAAATTATCTCATGGTACTCAGGGGTAGTAAACAAAAATACATTTACAATCTCGTAAGTAATATATATATGTCGTGTTTCGAGTCAAAACCAAACTTTCTTAAAAATTGTCTTTATTCAGAGAACTATCTACGGGTCCTTTCGCTGAGAGCAACCGACGCCAAAGAGAAAATCTAAATGGCTTACACTTATGTCCAGATGTGTCATGTTATGTGTGTGTCTAAGTACCGTTCTTAGTTATCGGTTATACTTGAAAGTTAATGCTGATATATAGAGCTATAAAAATTAATGGTCGGGGACAAAATTTCTGTTTAGGGCATCTGTTCCTCGAAAGAAGTGGGTACTAAATTTAATACTTGAAGATGTAAAGGAAAATAAAAGTTAAAAGTTGTATAGGGAATTTAATTTTAGGTCTAATTTAATTATCCTTACATATATATAAAGATAAAATGTTTTAGTATTCTTTTATTACATTATGATAAAAGTTTAAAAAGTATTGCAAAATAAAGTTATGTATGAATACAATTTTCAACTTGACAGGGAGGAGCTTTTAATTCTTGTCGGTATACAAACATTTTAAGAGAATGTGAATCCATTTTGCATACACATTTATAAGTTTCTTTTCTATTTTTTTATTGCGACTCATGGGACAAAGTATAAAGACCACTGAAGTACAGTAATAATGAAGTTAAATAATACATGATTATAAATATATTTGAAATTAATTTCACTTTCATAAAGTCAAACTAAAACTGTATACCAATTTAGTTTTAAGACAAAATTATTCAGGGACACAATAAAACAAATCTTGCAATAAAAACAAAAGAAAATTTTATTTTCTAAAGGATACATTATAATTTATTGATGGTTTACACTGTTACTATGATCTCTTCCTACTACACTTAGCATACAGTATAATAGCTAAAGTTCATTTAAAATTTCAAAACATTTGTGCTTTTGAACACTATAAATAAAATGTAATAAATAATAATGCTAATGTATCAATCCATGATATCTGCAATGAGTAAACATTATTCAAAAAAAAAAAGTTAAAGTTTAAAATAAACCTATTTTAAAATTAGCAAGTGTTGGAAGGAAAATGAAAATACATATTTTAAGTAGATTAAAAAAATATGACATAAAAAATGACTAGATACATTCAAGTAAAATTTTATACAATTAAAAAACAATGTTATTTTTACAAATCTTTATTAAAATAAAAAATAAAATCAATAACTTAATTGAAAATTCAACAAAATATGACTAGATAAAATCACACAAAGATATGTAAATAAAATTTATAAAAAGAATACTGAATTTTTGTTCCCACTAATCTGTTTAATAAAAAAATGAGGGGAAACAATAAAATTCTCAGATTTAACAATATTAAAACAATCTGAAGTATACGATCAACATATATAGAGAAACTATAAATATATGAACAAGAATAAATTATATTTTTTTATAGAATACACATTGAAACATACTTTAGTTTCAATATATATATATAATATCTATAAAATAATGTATAGAACACATGATATATTTATTTAGATTATAAAGCACTTGCATGCAACTATATATTCTTTAACTTTGTAGAATTATATATTTCTACTTCAAAAATTCAATATAAATGCTTTTGTCGTGAATTTCTATCACTTTTACACAATAGTTCAGTATAATATGAGGCATTTGCAGTATGAGATGAGATAATACAATAAATGTTTCAAGGCAATGCAACAAATGTGCCAAATTTTATAATTTAGGCAGTTCTACACATTAAATTCTAACATGTATTTTTATGAATCTAACAACATTCACAACAGTTATATCAAATCTAAAATGGGAAAAGCTAATCCTCATTGTGAACTAGATTATCTATAAAAATTTCTAATTGAACTCTTTCTCACTCAAAGTAAATATTTTTATATAGCAATCAAGAAACTAATTTAAAGAAATTTAAATAAATAATTTTCAGCACCATTTTTATCTCAGCGCAACTAATATCTATATAAAAGTTCACTTCTCTCTCTCAAGCCTTAGTTAATAAGAACTAATATCCTTTTGCTCAATAAACATACTCTCCTCAATTAAATTTCGTAAAAGTAAAACTTAAATAGTTAACTTTAATTTATAACCAATTTTTTAAAAATACGTGAACTATGGCACAAATACACTTGGACAATTTTATAATTAGAAGCTTTTATACAATGGTGCATTACAATTATAAGGCATAAATTTTATTGATAAAAGAAATTTTTAATGGTTAATTCAAAATTGTTTCATTTCTTAAAATAAACTATTATAATGTATTAAATTTTATCATAGAAAAGCATCACTGCTTCGTCTAAAAAAGTACGCATTTTTAAGAAACGATTTCATGCAAATGGAACTTTTTTTTCGCAACGAAGAAATTATTAAACATTTCATACTGACCTAAACATACATGATTTTTGTCTTATAAAAATTTGATAAAATAATTTTTTTTTACACAACTATTTAAAAATACAGTGTATATAGGAAAAACTAGATATATTTTTCAATTTGTTAAATCTAAAGTAAGTTAGATACCTATAAACTGTATATCATTTTTTATATTAAATAAAAAAATAAACAGGTTCAAATGAGAAATAAAATTACAGAATAATTTAGCTTTATAAATGTGAGGAAAATAAAGCTTTTTCCACATTAGATTTACTTCTCATTTTTAAATTCTAAATTTCACACACATAGAGAAGTATAATATATACATTTAATGACTGACACAGACACAGTGTATAATACCTATTATTTTCATTCATTCACATGACACAAATTTAGATTAGGTTTTGGAATAAATTACAGTAACTAGTGATTTGATTGTTATATACACAAAAAAGATTTTTTAGTCTAATGAAAAAACTGCACCTAAACATTTCAAAACATAGTATGAAAATAAAGAATCTAATTAAAAAAAGATATGTCCTTGACTGCAATTTAAATGCTCATTTAATTAAAAAAAATCTGTTTGCAAATTTGAGGGCTTTTTTATTTTGCAGATGCATCAGATAATTTCAAAAAAATTAAATACCTGCAAAATTGTAATTTGGTATGCAATATATGTGCTCGTTAAAGCACATTCTAACAAAAATCAATTACACAGTTAAGATTATAGAAACCCAAAATTATTTTGTTCCATAATAAGTATTCTGATATTATATCTGATCATTCAAGCTCTTTGAGTATTTAGTATCAACCATCTATGTAAAAAGATATTCTGTGTAATCCCACCTTGCAAATCAAATCATTTTATGTTAGTCAAGTGTATTCAAATTTTAGTCTCTTAGCTAAGGAATGGTCAAAGGATGTGGCAGTATAATATATCTGCTTTTATATTAAGCAGAACTTAATCTTAAAAATTAAGATTTAGCAAACATCAATCAATATCAAGCACATAAACATGTATACATTTTTTACTTTTAACATTTAGTCAAATTATTAAAAAGTAATAGTTAAAGAGAAAAAATTACAAAAATATGTCTGAGTTAAATATTATCTTCATCCACAAAAATTTACAAACGAGAAAGGATTTAAAGTGATGATAATATATATATTTCCCTAAAATGGAGGGAAATTTTGTAAGACTAGAGATATCATGTCTCAAAAGTCTAAATGAATAGCTATCAATGGAATGACATCGAGATAAAAAAAATCTTTCTAAAAAAGTTGAAATTAAAAGATAATATCATCTGAAGCTATGCTGAACTATCAGTTATTCAATATACTTTCCAGTTTCTTTCACATTGGAAATGGGAAGAAAAAGTTATACAACTTTTCACTACCCTATTAAGCCAATCTATCAGGTTTCATACGACTTCAAACTAAATAATCCAAAGTTTCATAATGAATTATCAGTTTTAAAATATAGTAAGGGCTTGGTAGAAATTCGAACAGCAAAACATTCTTCAAATAAATAACATTTTTTACTTAGTATAGTCTTATCTTTTAAATCATCTAAATGTAGAATAAAATAAATGAAATTTCAATGATTAATTTAACAGCAATAATCCATAGATATTTGCTTACTTCCTTTCAAAATATAATTGTATAGGCTGAATGAATTTAATTGCTCAAAAAATTTCTTTAGTTATAATCTAGTATACATATATATATTCATAAATTCATTAAAATTACAGTTTAATGCAAGCAAAAATACACACAAATTTAACAATTTCTAGAAAGCATTGAAAATAACTAATATATTAAATCTGAATAATATACAATATATTGAGGACAGAAGTAGAAAATGATATAAAATTTGTAATATCTAATTCTATAATAATGATTGATGATTTAGTTCATTAAAAATCAAAATAACTTTATGACACTCATCAAAATTCTTCATTTTTCTTAAATTAAAATGCTGTAAATAGAGAATTTCAATTTCAGACAATTTCATTAAGCCTCAGCCTTGATTAATCGAATCCTACCAAGCCTTCTGTCAAACATTTAAAAAGGAAAAAGAAGGAACACTGTATGGTAATGAAAAAATACATCTTGATCAAAACTTTTAACATTGACATCCTGCAGTTGGTGGAGCAGGATTTTCCGTAAGTCGAGTACCCTTGGAAGCATTGACGAGATTGGGATCAGAATCAAGGCTTTCAGACATCTTATCACAGATGATATCCACAAGACGCTCAAATACAGATTTAACATTTATATTTTCTTTAGCAGAAGTTTCAAAAAATACCAAACCCAACTGGTCTGCTAGCTGGCGACCTCGTTCTGTAGACACCACACGCTCATCTTCCATGTCGCATTTATTCCCAACAAGAACAACTTGTGCATTGTCCCAGGAATAAGTTTTGATTTGTGTAACCCTAGAAAATCAAGATTGAAAAAGAAATATACTGAAGAGCAAGTTTCCTGATTGATAATGATAGCATCAGTTTAGAGCTAGTACAGCACAAAGTAGAGTTTATAACAAATAAAAACTAAAGCGTGGATGAGGGCACCACCTTATTTTGCAATAATTAGTCACATAAATTGTTTGAAATAAACTGACTTTCATAAACTTTTATTTAAAATTTAATGAAATAACATTAAAAATGCATATGATGTAAAGCTTTAGGAGCTACATATTCTAGAGATTTTACAATTATGTATATCAAATACAAAATTTTAATCAGGACATCTGTCTAAAAAAAAACAGCTAATGTACGTTCTGATTTCCCCTTGAACATAGAAAGTGACTTTAAATAATGACCAATTTCAAAACAGATATTATAATTGATCAAGGTTTTAACTGAAATTTCCAATCAGATATAACACTGCTGAACATAAGGTACAAAAATATATTAATGGGAGAGTTACCCTTTCCTTCAAAATTTCAATTCACTTTAAAAACTACATTTGACACACACACACACACAAAATACATGGGAAAGTAAACACTACATGAAAATTACAACTTTAAGACCACTATAGTGATTTAAGGTAAACCAATATACAGCTTATATCCAGGCATTATCCCTTTGATTGACTGATTGTTGCACTTTAAAGTAACCCAAGGGATATCTATGCTGGACCACATAAATATGTACCAGGAATTTAGGTATTGAGAGATTGAACATTAAACAGCCTCTCCACATGATGGGTCCTTAGTGATATCAGGATTTTAGCCACTGGCATAGCAAGATCTGAGGGGGCCCTGTATCAAAATTCCTTCAGGACCAATTTTTAGATATGGGAGCCCTGTTAGTGGGACTGTAGTCACACATGTTGGGGCCCCTTATCATTGATATGGTAGTAGCTATGCCCCTGATTTGAACCTATGATTCAACAGAAACAATGTCAGGCATGAGTTTGCAATCATAGCCATTTAGCCACTAGGCTGCTATCATTCCTTTATATAATTATGAGACATTGTAACAGTTGCACACACAACTATGGACATGAGGATACCTACAATAACGTTATGAATCTTATGATCAAATTAAATTAACAGTTAACCCGAAATTAAGTTAAAGGAGAAGTGAGTGATTGATTTTGGGGTTTATTGGCGCCAAGAGCCGATTTCGGCTATACTGCGGCAAACATTTGTTTTAATATCTGTGGTCTAGATGGGAAGAGAGAAAGAAAGAATGAATTGAGTGACAAGAAAGAGGGTCGAAAATAGAGAAGAATCACTAGGGTACCCCGGGTTCATGAAGCCTGTGTTTACCAAAGACAGTAAACTCCGTGGGAAAGGAAAAGATCACTAGGCATCTCGGGATTGTGACACCCGTACTCACCTAAAGAAGGTGAGCCCCCTGAGGGTGTTAAAGGAGAAGAACTCGGTTTCTTGTATAATAATTTGAAGTGTGTAATTATATAATACAACATATTTTAAACAATGTAATTAATACAACATAATTTACAACAATGGTGTGACTGAAGTCTACACAAGCAGTCTTAGCTCAAATGTTATGACAGCTTAACTCATCAATAGCTAATTTTGCTAAATGAATTTATTTAACTAAAGTTATTTTACTACTTGGTAGCCGAGTGGTAGCCTATCGCGCTTCTACCCCAGCCTTTTATCCTTTCAGTGGGTTGATAAATGAGTACCAAGCTTGTCTGAGAACTACACACAGGGGTTTTTGAATAAGACTGACCATCTGACCAGAACATCTGCTCATACTCCTCTATACACAAGGTCCCGAAAACTGAGATGGGTATGGTACACTTGGCCCTCCAATGGGTTGACTGAGGTTTAGTCTATTACTTGAGGGAATTGGTTGAAATCAGGAGAAAATTATTTTAAATCTTTATTTTAAAGAGAGTACAATAATCTTACAAACAGATTTTATTTTAAAAAAAAGGATAGCAAAAAGGGTTGAATTCCCAAGCCCCCCCTTGTGTACTACACTGAATGTTTCTGAGTTATGGTCTATTTACAATTTCCAACCTTACAATTCCAATTCAATATTTCTGACTGCATCTTTAAATTGAATTTTCATAGATTTCTATTAATTTTCTTCTACCATTGTTTTTCTTTTTGTTTCTTTACTGAATGTTTCTATTTATTTCTTCTACCAACTGTTTTTTTTTGTGTTTTTTTTTTGTTGCTTTTTCCGTTTTGATATTTCATTACAATTGGAAGTGAAATTTAGCTGTATTGTTTGATATTTTCATTTTCAGTTAGATAGAATAATTTTAATAGAACAATAATTCCCGATTTAAAAATCTAGCATACTTAAAAAAGTGATTGCTATATAATATATTTTTGTGCTTACCAGTCTTGAACACTATTAAATGATTCCTCATTTGTTACATCATACATCAGAATAAATCCCATGGCACCACGGTAATAGGCAGTAGTAATTGTTCTATATCGTTCCTGACCGGCAGTATCCTGAAATGAGATAAAAATTGAAAACTTTGCATATTAAACAGAATAATTTTTAATAAGTATGACTTAGGACTTCCTACAACCACACCTCTAGCAAAAAACATTAGGTCAACATTTTTATTTTTATTTTGCAATCAATATTAGTAAATATTTCAGGCAAAATCGTACATTTAAATTCTACCCCCTTCCCCTTTATAATCTTTTGAGCACAACAATTTAATTTTGCAGGATAGAATAAATGAAACCAAAAAATAACTCTTGGGCTGTATAAAATACTGAACAACTATTTATTTATTCATCCAATGCCCGTGCTTGACTTCTTGGCCATTTGATGCCGAGCCTCCCAGTACAGACTGACAATGTTGTCAGTCGGGTATTCATCGAGTCCAGTGCATTGGAGCAGGTAGTCACCATCCATTTTGGCATGGCCGCAGAGTGGGAGACCCTCATCAGCAGCCAGGCCAAGCCAGTGGAAGTGTGCTCCCAAAAAGTCATGTCTGGTGGTTAGGCAAAAGCGGGCAACAGCCTCGGCTCTCACCAGGTGCCTCAGGATTGGACCCACAGTGGCCAGAGTTTCCCAAGACTTGACTTGGAGGCTCGGACAACGGTGATTGCTGTTACTGAACAACTAGAATGAACAACTGAACAACTAGACTTGCACTGAACAAGTAATTTTTTGTATTAAAAATTTTATCTTTCTATTTATTTACTTAAAGAATGTAGAAAATTGGAATTCGTAATTCCATTATAACATTTGTATACATTTTATTTCAAATCATTTGTCTCTTTTCACATGCCCATGAATTGATACAAATTACACAGTTTCATCTATGTTAGGGGTCAGAAACAAATTCATGTAATTGTATCATTTTTAACAAAATCTTTGATTAGACATGGGATGCACATACTACCACAATGTGAATTTTTTGGGGGTATGGGTGAGATGTCTGTTAATGTGATATAACTTTCTATGAAAATCAAAACTTGTTTTAAAATCATTGTAACATTTTATTACCTTTTGGTGTAGTATAAAATATTTTAAGACTATTTAAATATTTCTTTGCAAAATAACCTCCAGATAGCGAAGTGCATTTTTTTAAATTGAATTTTTCTCTTGTGATTCAATTTTTTTCTCCCTACTTAAAAAATATTTCTGGAAATTTCAAATTATTCCTTTTTTAACTCATTTAATGGTAATTAATGACTTCGAACTGGGCTTACCAAATGTCTAACTCACCGAGAGAAGCAAAATTGCCACAATTCTGGGCATTTCATACAAATAAAAAGAACAGATTTATCAGTAATTAAATTTAAAGATGCATGTGGCAATGCATGCTTAAAATTACTGGCTATAAAATAATGTATGTTTAAACTTGCTTGTAGGCGTAGAATTAGAAAATGTCATTAAAATTCATTAATTTTAATGCAAAATTATTTTTTTAAGTTGAAAATAGAGTGTATTCCTGGACAATGTATTTTTCTTTCTTTTCCTTTGCAGATTTCTTTTTGACGAGTAAGTTATATAAAATAAATAGGTAATATTTTACAAAAAAGATGTGAGAATCATTATTTTTTTAATGTATAGTATTTATGAATTTATAATTTGTTTTTATGTGGCTTATAGAGTAAATTGCAAGACAAATTTATATTTTATGAATTTTTCACACAAATTTTTTTTTTAAGTTTCAGGTACTTCATTAAATAAAGATCTGATTGTGTCTGTACGATGTATAACATATGGTTGTACAAAATATATTTTGAAGTTTTTGAAGAATGAAAAGTTGTATGCATAAAAAATACTGTGACCTCCTGGGGATTCAAGTTTTGAGGCCCCCTTTTTCCATATTTGTTCATAATCTGAAGTTCTTAATTTTGTGCATATTTCTGAATTTTCTTCTACTAAACAATTTTTATACATATTATTAATATAGTTCACAATTGAAAACCTGTTCACAGTAGTATGTTACAATAAAAAATTTTAAAAGGGCAAATGCAACTTTTCTAGTAGGAGAAAATCTAAGTTATGCCAAGCTACGTTTTTCTTCATATGATCTTCTTGGGCATATAAAAATTTTAATTTTCAGATCTCAGAGTTGGAAAAATATTAGCTCGATTTGGATCATTTTTTGAATGAATGAAATATAAAAATGGTTCAAATTATATAAGTTTATTAAATTTATTTTGCAGAAAAAGGGAACAGGTTAATATAAAAGATAATTTTAAACCAATATTAAATATTTTTATGGTAATAAGCAAAGTTTTTCAAGTTTTTAATTAAAACAAAAATTCAAAATGATTTGGATGATTCAGTTTAAAGTGATAAATAATAAACAGTAACAATTTATATTTTTCATATAAAAATGTAGAAATTTTAAAATACAAAAAAATTAATGGGTTAAAAAGTTTTATTATTATTTATTCAGTAAAAAAATTACATTCACATAAATTAAGAACATGAATTCTATAAATAAAAAATATTGAAAGATTAATCTTAAATTCCTGAAAAATTTTACAAAACAATAATTACATAATTATATGATGTTCAAAAAATATTTTTATGCATAGAAATTTACTAAAAGAAGTTTTTAATACATACCCATATTTGCAATTTTACTCGTTTATCTTGTCGAAACACAGTTTTAACTTTGAAATCAATACCAACTGTGCTCACAAAGGCAGAAGTAAACGAATCATCAGCATATCGAAACAGAAAAGAAGTTTTACCAACACTACTATTTCCAATAATTAGAATTTTGAACATATAATCAAAGTTTTGATCAGGTGCATCTTTTTGTTGTGGTTGGCCGGCCATCTGAAAGATAAGGGAAAACATAAAACCAACACAAACTTTCACAAGAAATTTTAGTACTTATTTATTATACCATTCACTAATTTCTTTCAATCAAAAAATTTTACCAAATGCCACGATATGCATACAAAAGTGGAAAAACCATTTCAGAACATGTTTCCCCAAAAAATAATAACAATAAACAGCATTTGGTGACTTCTTTTTATTTGGCAAAATTGGAAGATGTATAATATATAAGTAATTGAAATTTCAAGTACCTTAAAATACTATTTGAATTTTCATAAAAGAAAATAAAAGTTGCAATAAATAAACATGATACTATTCTTTCAGTTTTAGACACACACATAGTGAAAAATACGTTTGTATTAGATGTAAGTGTGATGTAATATAAATTGGTTTTCTTCAATAATTTATAATTAATATTCAAACATAATTTACATAAAATTTATTTTACTTCTAAATATGAAATAAGAAAAAAAAATTTTTAATTTAAAAATATAATTTTAGTTTTTCTACAGTAGGAATCATAAAAATTATACCTACAAGAAAAGATAGTAAAAATATAATAATATTGATATATTAAAACAAGATACAATAATCATAATACACTTAAAACTAATGTCAAATTTTCTACATTAAATAAGTTCTGTAGAAAATATATGAGATAGACAGTACAAAAAAGTAATAAAGGGAAATTACTTAAGTAAATACAAGAAAAATACTAGAGTACTTTCTTTCAGTAATTTAAAAAAGTTATTTTTAGTAAAAGTTCATTATTTAATTTTTATTAGACATTTCAATGAAATAGGTTAAAAACATATTTGTAGTTATAGAAAATGGAATTTATAAAATTTGTGTTTCAGAAAAATGAACAAAATTCTTCTTTTTGTTTTGGAAATTAGTGTTTTGTGATATTCTTCTTATTTGTACATAGTTATTCCAATAAATAATTTCTTACAAGGCATTTTTAATAAATATCTGCAGAACATCATTCAGAACGTGTCAAAAATGACATTCCAATTAGAACAGTCTTAACCCTCTTGCTGTGTAGTGCTACGTCTGCTACATGTACTTTGTCCATGAAAATTGCGGTATGTGCAGCGAGAGGGTTAAAAGAAAGCAATGAAGGAAATTTCAGGAAGGTAGTGCATAACTCGAAAGATGAAGAGGTCAAAGAGAGTTAAAGACTGTATGAAATCAAAAGATGATTCATGTGAATGAAAGGTGGATAAAGTTAAAGCTTGAAAAAGATTTAGCTTTAAATTTCATTACAAATTTTTTTTATTTTAACTTCTTTATAATTGTATCAGAACTGATGGCACCACTAGGTATACAAAAACTTCTAATTTATAATGAAAATCACTAATTATTTTCAAAATTACAGAAATATTTCAAATGATTTTTTTGAAATTCAACACACAATACTGAACATGCCATTAAAAGTTTTTAAAACAGAATGGAAAATTACTATAACAGTGAGAAACTTTAAATAAATACAATCTAATGAAAGTGATAAATATAGAAGTAACTAATACTTTTAATACAAAGTTTATAAAATTTTTCCAAAACAAAGTATAAAATTTTCTGTATTTAAATCCTTTTCCTCACACTAGTTATAATAAAATCAAATTTAACAGAAAAATTTAAACAATTATAACACTCAATATGAAAATCAATACCAATTATTACAATAAAACTTCCATTTACAAACACTAAAAAATTATTATAAAAAGGATAATAAAAAATGCCTAAAAATAATACTTTAATCTAATAAGGCTTTGATTCAATTTCAAATTTAATGAAGATACATTAAAAAAACTTAGCTTTTAAATGGAATATATCTAAAGAATAGCATTATGTAAAAATTTTAAAAAAAACGACATCTTTGTAACTATTTTACAATTTAGAATTATTTTTCTATCTTAAACATTTTCATAAAGAGTAGGAGAAAGAATGTTTAGAAAAAGTATTTGATATATATATACACATATATGACAGACTATTTTAATTTGTCCTATACTATCTTGTAATGCTCTTGCTTTAAGTTGGACTCATAGTAATTTAGTACAATTTTGACTGTAAATAAATATAAACTGCTTAAATGCTATCTTGTGGTTTTAATTTTTTTGAACCTTAATTGGGAAGTATACATTTATTTTTTGTCACTTTTGGTTGGTAATGATTAAATTTTATGAATTAATTTGATGTATATATATTTATCAGTTATAGGGACCTTAGGCTGATGACTGCTTTTTTGAATTGTCATCAACATGAGCATTTACGATATTATCCTATAAGATACAGTCATTAGAAATACAATGACAAAATATAATTTAGTGTGTCTTCTACATGTTGCTGTGCTCAGATGTATATTTTCTATACCCGATTACATGCCTTAATTTTAGAATTTAAAATTTTTTTACAAACTCCTAAACAAATAGTTATCTCTTAATTCTATAGGATTTTGAAGATTGATATTTTTAAAAACTAAGTTAAGAAAAAAAAATTTTAAACTTTATTTTTTTCCATTTTATATTAAATAGGTCCATGGGAACTAAACACTGGGGGTTTTCACGTCAGACTGACCACCTGACCAGAACATCTGCCAATGCACCTCAAAGCCCAAGGTCATGAAAACTGAGATAGACACAGTAGACCTTGGTTCTTTATGGGCTGTTGTGCCACTGAGTTTAGTTTTTAATACGGACAAATATAGAAAAAAGTTGATCTTTTGATACTCACCCTGTAATCTTAATTTTAAATCTAAGAATTTGCTATTGAATAACTATATGATTATTCTACTTTGTTTTGTACTGTCTACCTATTCTGTACTGAGTTATTTTCTCATCTATTGCTTATAACCTGTTTAAATAATAACAATTTTATATAATTTTAATATTTATATATATTAATAAAGATAAAGTATTTTACAATAAAAAGTAATCATTAACATCAAATATAAATAAAAATGTTTAAGTTATAACACTTGCACATTAATACAAAATAATCAGGAAAACAAAGCATTTTAAGTAAATAAGAACAAAAACTTTAATTTTAATTTCCATTTTAATATGCGTATAATAAATCTATCTAATGTACCTATTATAATAAATCTATTATTTTTAAAACACTCTTAATGTAAACACATAGCTCATTTTACATGATGAATGAATCATAACATAAAAGTTAATAATTGGAGAATGTTAAAAAATATTTTAGAATTCCACAAATAAAAAAATTTCTCAATTGTAGTATTGCTACTAATTTTAATTTTCTTTCAATATTCCAAAAAATTCAAAAATTTAATAAATTTTTTTATTATTAAGCTTATTGTAATATATTTTAAATTTTAAAATGACAAAAAAAGTTTAGCAAAATTTTAAATTTGAATTTATTTAATTCTCTTAGAATTTTTCCATACTTGATAATGCAGTAATTTATAAAAATACTGTCAGATTTTTGTTTCCTTGTTGATATAGATTCTGTTCATCAATTCTACTCATTTAAATCCCTTCCAACAATATATTTTAATTCACTATTATTATTATTCATTCTCAGGATATAAATGTTGAACTTTAAGCCTTATTTTAAACATATCAAAGCATTCAAAAATCCAAAGAAAATTTGAAAAGACCAAAGACATAAATTATTAGTATATACGACAAACAGAATTAACTGAAAATTATTGTTATGTTAATAGAAATATGATAGTAACCACCTAGGATTAAAATCAGGCATCCAAAAATAAATATTCAACTCAGGTTAAAACACACTAATGAATGAAACATTAGCTATGAAAATTCTACATGATAGAAAAGAAATATCCATAAGGATAAATTAATTTTTGGTGTGTGAATATAAATTTGTTAGTTTGTAACATTCAAAAATATCTCAAAAGAGTGGGCGGCCAGAAAATGAAATGAAAACGTGAAATTTTTCGCCGATTGTGACAGAATGGTGGTGTCTACTTATTTAAACTGAAAAAATGAAATATAAGCCTTATTAATCTGAAGATTCTTTGAATTGAGTAAATTAGAAATTGCTAATAAAGATCTTACAATTTACAGAATAATGAAAAGGTTAAATGACAGAAAACAGCTATTAATAAGATACAGTGTCGGCCTCATCAGGGCAACGCCAAAATGGCGAAAAATAAGAAATAAATAGAAATCTATTATAATATTAGATTAAAATATGAAATTCAATAAAATATTTTGAAAAGTTATTAAAAAAAGGGACGCAAACCTTTAATTTTTAATAAAACTCTGACCCCAAAAATGCGTCAAACGATAAAATCGAAACCAGCATCTAGTGTTGCCAAACTCACACCACAAACGTACAATTTTAAAAGAGCAAAAATCAATATTAGGGTCTGGATTTCTTTGATTTTACTTAAAAATAACTCAGTGCTTCATAATTACATTTATAATAAATCATCATATATTTATGTAGGAATGTTGAAAAAATTTAGGTAAAGAATATTGGGAACATTAAAAATTATTAAGTTTGTTTAGCCTTATAAACCAAAACCAGGAGCACATTTTTTGGAAAAATGGCATCAATTTCCTTACTAACGGAAACGGAAAGTAAATATTTCTGTTGTTTTGATGTGTTAGGAGGAGTTGCCATGTGTATGTCTTGATTAGATTTCTGTGTTAAAGTATGAAAAAAAGAAAATAAAGAGCAATCGCATGTCAAATTGTAATATTATTTCCAAAAGGTATTCTTCAACAATAAACAATGGCATTTCATTTTGAGATTGAAGATGTCAGTCATATGCTTCACATCAAATTGTCAGAATTTCTATGCCGCTTTTGAGCAAATTATTTCTATTAAGAATTATCCGGCGCAATGACTGTCAAAGCATTTGATTTAGTTCCTGCTATTGAGAGAGTGTCATGGACAGATAAAGTGAAAACTGTGGTATTTAAATTTATTTCATTTTTACAGAATATTTCTATTTTGGAATAGTTACACAAAAAATAATGGTACTTTTCATATCTATTAGATATTAAACAGAACTGAATACCGTTTTTTTGTATAATCATCAAATGTGCACACATTCATGAGCTAGCATTCTTTCTTATTGTATTCATATTTTTACTGTGTAAAAGTATTTTAGATAACACACACATATATATAAACTTATTTTAAAAAATCTCTTTGCATTTATTTTAAAATAAGTGTATTAATACAGTTTTTTTTTAAAAAAATTGCTTTGGTGGAATATTTTTTTAAATGATTTAATTATGGTTCATTAATTGGTTAAATACAGATTTACACATCGTAAGATAATCATTCTAATATTTTGTTTGTATACATCAGTCTAATATTTGTTAATTTTTTATCACACAAAATTTTATAGCACATTTTCAATATTTAATTAAATTTGTTATGAAATGTGCTGTATCATTTTAAACCTCATTATGGTCTCACACTTTATCTTAAAATGCAGTTAAAAAAGATATTGGTTGTAGGGATAGTCAAAGTGTAGAATAGGGGGCTCCTTGATGAAACAAATTTTTTGGTGACCAAATTTGGTTGCCAAACTACTTATATGTAGCGATAGGTGTTCCGAGAGTATTTAAGCAAAGCTGAAGTGATGAAAAGCCGAATTCATTATGGCATCCAGATTAACATCACCAAATCAATATTCTACACTTTAAGTGTAGGGTCAATGAAACCAAACACATGATCATGCTCAGAAACACCAAATTCTGTTCCATCATTGTGTCTGCAATAAATCTATCTCACTGGATAATATTGCCAATGTTTGTGTTGGCAATTCTCCATAAAAGCAGTCGCCAACTGAGGAACCTTATATCTCATAAGTATTGTTAGAAGCATCTTGTATAATTGTGTGCAAATTATTGTTTCCATTGTAAAACATTTTCACATGTTCAGAGATTTTTCAAGGTTTTTAAGTAATGCTTTTTGAAACAACTATTAAATAAAACTGTTATGAAGTTTGTTTCACATCAATACATCCTAATAATATTATAAATGTGAATGTAAGTTTGTTTGTTACACTTTCACGCCTAAACCACTAAACTGATTTTAAAAATTCTTTCACCAATAGAAAGCTACATTATCAGCGAGTAACATTGGCTATATTTTATTCCCGTATTCTTACGGGAATGGAAACTATACGGGTGAACATGAAACTGAACGCCAAATTGAATGCCAAGCTGAGCTAATGAAGTCGTTGTTTTGGTTACTGGCAACCGATGCTCTCCGCGAGACATAATATTACGTGCACATGATAATACGCTGACACGTGTCATAATTTTTTTTATGATAGTTATCTCACTGTTCAATTAAGTATGGCATCAGCTCCGTTTTGCATGCACTTTTAAAAATAATAAATAAGAGCTTCATAAACAAAACAATTAGAGTTACAAAAAATTTATAAGTTTACGGTTAGTTTTAATACTTTTTTTCAGTATTTACTTATGTTTTTCAGTCACATTTAAACAATAGTTATCCTAATCCTAATAATATTATAAATGCGAATTTCAGTTTAATTGTTTGTTATGCTTTTACGCCTAAGCCACTCAATCGATTTTAAAAAGTCTTTCACCAATGGAAAGCTATAGTATCAGCGAGTAACATAGGATTTATTTTATCCTCGGACCCACATTTTTTTTAAAAACTAAGCTCAACTTTTGAATATTTATATTTCAATGGTCCCAGTCAAGCAATAAAAAATATATCATTTTATTTATTTTCTTATAATTATGACTTCAACAGCTATTTAAAGACATCAACGCGAGCGAAGCTGCGGGTAAAAGCTAGTGTGTATATATATGGTATCTCATATGTCCATATTTGGTTTAATTTCTATTTGTTGTAATTGGTTTTGTAAATCTCTGTGTTTTTATGATTTCTATTCTTTGGTGTTTTTATGTAATTACGATATTTATTTGTTAGTGTTTCTAAATATATATGGAATGGTGTTTAATTTTGTTTTTCATCCATGTTGCACAGTAAGTCAATAATCATTTATGCTATATGATCCTTTATAATATTTAATCATTCTGAATACTTTATCAAAATAAGTAGCATATTCTTCATACAATGTAACCTGCACTTTATTACCTTATATATGTTAAAATAACAATTTTATCAAATAACTGAAAAATAAAGTGAACAGATAGCAGATAATTTTTACCCTTAATTATAATTAATACATTATGTTGTTAAATTTATAAGTTAAACTCTATCATAAATAAACAACTAACTCATAGTTTCACAATGATATATTTCAGTACTTATGTATTATCACAACATTCACCAACTCTATTAATAATTCGCTGAGTTGACTACTCCAATTTCCTATGTGTTGTATGCACTGAATTGGCATCCATGTGCTTCATTTCATATACTGTCACCAATAGGTTGCGATAATAAATAAATACCTATGTTTCTAATATATGAGAGAGTGTGTTAAATTCAAAATTTAAAGAAGTCATGATCTTCCTTGTGATAAATAATTTTGGTTGCAATAAAGAAACATTCTTAAGTAATAAGATTTTTGCTATTTCAAACTATTGAAATCTTTCTAAGTCATGCATAAAATTTCTTGGAAATAATGTCGCATACTTATTAGTGTACTAACGTATTAGCATCACCACAGCCAAATTTATGCCATGGGAATCATATAATTTCCTACCAAAATCTGATTATTAATTAATTTTTTTCACAAAACATACAAGAATCTTTTTGTTGTTAATATCATGGCAAGATTCACATGGTGCAAATTTGGTTGCAATGACTCTGATACGCAAGTACTCTTATTGGTTATAGCGGCCATAGGCTGATGCAATGATGTACGCAAGATTGTTGTTTGCAGGTTTTCTCTTCTCCCACATACCAAAAGGTTTTTAATTTTTAGCATAAAAATTACACCTTGACATTTTTGTCTGCTTGTTTTTTAAAATGCATACCCCTCTTATTAAGTAGTGTGTGTAAACCTCGAGGGGGGAGGGTCTGCTTTTCTGAAATGTTGCCAATAGAAACATAGGTGATAGTATCCAATAGGATGTATTTACAACAAACACAATGACTGAATAGAATTTTGTACATTTTCTGCATGTGACATACTTGGATTCATGATCCCTAGGACTGATAAGTACCTTGTTTTTGTAAAAAGAATAATTAAGGTTATGACATGAACATTTTCAGTATTGCTTAATATATGGAATCTTTAATTTATAAAGTAAATTTGGAACAATAAACTATCATATATTATATTTTAGTGACTAATATTTATATTAGACTGATGCTTTTTATACTGTACTTGTTTCATAAACAATAAAATCGAGTTATATACATTATATTACATTTCTTTTTTCTTTCTATTTCTAGGTGGAGTGTTTAGAGAGCTGTGGGAAAAATTTATATATTGGGACTCAAGAATGGTCTGTTCAGTTTGATTTCAGTTTTATTTACATTCTTGATGTTTCTTAGATGCTTTAAGTACATATTTTTGTACTTGAATAAATATATCTTGTAATTTTTATTTAGTACTTTATGTATTTTTGGTTATTTTTGTAGCATAAGGATTATTGAATAACTCTATGTGTAAAAATTCCTTTTTTAATATTTGCAAATATGTGAAATGCATTTTGTTTTAAATAACAAACATTATTTATTACTCAAATTTAGACAATATTCTTCCTTCTTTTTTATGAATTTTACCTCTAATCTCTCTTGTTTATTCTTCTATCAGAATATCTATCATGAGTACAAAACATTTGTGTAGGTTTGTTTCAATTGTGTTTTTTAGAAATTTATGCAATCACAAAGTTTGTCATTCCTTCCAACTAGTACTTTAGAAAAGCTTATTTTTTCTTTAGTGATGATATTTAAATATGATAGTAATTTTAAAAAACCTGTTTGAAAAAATAAATTTGGAGGGTTTTAAATTTCACACAATTCCAATAAATTTAAGAATTTACTACATTTATGACAAGTCATGTCAATAATTTAAAAGGTATTTTTATATCTTGATATTCTGATTATATAAGCAAGTTCTTTTGAAATTTTTGTAATGTATTTAATTATTTAATTGAGTAAAATAAAAATGAAATGATACTTGCTTTAATTTATGTTGTCACTTTGAAGCATTAACTAAACTTAAATTTATATACTGGGCTGAATTTGAATTTTTCTTTCAGTTTTGTTATTCACTATGTGTTAGAAGAAAAACAGTATCTAGAGGGAACAATAATATTTGATTCTACGAAGCAAAATCAGAAGTACCTGGATATTGTAAGCTTTTGCTCAGCATTTTTATATTTTAGTATCTTAGCTTTCATTTTTATGACATTTTTTTAAGAAATTAATGTGAAAAATTTATGATTGTTAATGTAATTAATAAAATGATTATTGATATCAGTAACTACAATTAACATTAATCTATATTTTCCTTTGACTCATTTTTATCTATAGTTTCCATTAAATAAGTTGCTGACACAGAATTGTAGACTTTTGATTCAGAAATGCAACAATTTTATTTTATAAATAAAACATTGAATACATGCCAGCAGCTTTATGGAGGCAAACCTTTACTATCAAGTAAGGAGCAGCAATTAAGAATACGACAAACTCTTTCCAAACAAAAAAACTTTTGCAATAGATAAATTCTTTTGTCAATGATGCTGATGTATGACATGGCAGAAAATAATTATTTTACATAACATACATATATTAAAGTTTGAACTAGAAAGAAGAGTTAAGCATACTGTATGTGATGAAAAACAAGTAAAAAAATAGTCAATAATAAAAATACAATATGTTCCAAATCTAGTCCCATTCTATCAAAATTAGTCTTAATATAATGGATTTTATGATTGATCTTTTTAAGTAAATATTTGCTGTTCTTATTTTCACAACTTATATAATACTATCATTTTCTGGATGGACTTTAAATACATACCAAGGCACCACATCAGGAAACATATCTTTGTCCTTAAACAATACACACACAGTATCACCAACAAGATGGTACCTGAATTCTGTTTCCACTTATAACTTTGCTACAAAGAGTTTGAATATACTTTGTGGAATCTTTTTTCTGAATTCATATATTGGAAAAATTTCTCATGTTTTAATCAAGACATTTTCAAATTTAAAAAATCCGTATCATGATACATGAAATTACATCTTCCATTAAAAATATGATTATATTAAAATATTTTAATTTGTCATGAGTTAATAGGTGCTTCAATTTGATTTAATAGGGTTGAAATCTCTTCAAACGTTAGTATTTTTTGTATTAACTATTCTTTAAGCTGAAATTTTATATATTTGATTTCTGATTATCAAAGTTCTCCAACCTGAGAGGAACTTAAAGGAATCAATTTGTATTCAGTTGCTGGATTGAGATACATAATTTAAAATAAATTAATTTGAATGAATGGAAAATAAAAATGCATTGGTTGTATTTCATTTAGACATTTTTGTTAATGTTGAATGATGTTTACTTTTGTTATATTTTTTTGCAGTTTACCTTTTTACAGGAAATTAAGATTATTGAAACTGTTATAGTAATGTAATATTTGTACTAATTAAAAAACAAATCGAATGTTGATTGCTTTCAATTATTTTGTTATGAAACTATGATTGTGTATGAATAATTCTTATTTCCATTTTAAATTTAGAAAAAACCAATAACTTTATTGAAAGCTCTGTCTGCTTTGAATCGGATTCTCCTTCTTTGTGATGGAAATCTTATTGTGCTCAATATGTTTGATTTGGAGGTATTATAATTTTTAATATGAATATATATTATTTTCTTTTTGAATGAATAATTTGAATGTTCTTATGATAAATTTTCTATTTGTTTAGAAGAATGATTTAATTTATAGCTTTGGGATATTAGTGTTTTATTATATTTTATTGAAAGAAGACAGTAGAGAGCTCTTAAATTTTTGTTTCAATGTCTTGGATTGTGATGTAAAACATAAGGCTACATTATACAAACTTGCTGCGAATTTCTTACAGTGATGCTAGGAAAACAAGATTATCCTAAAATAAACTGATTCAATAATACTTATTCATAACTTACTTTAAAATAGTTTCTGCTGTAATAATTATTACCAACTGGAAAATTCCAAATGCTAATCGTGAGACAAAAAAAAATTGTTTATTCAAAAAAAGAGCGAAAACAGCAACATGTGCTGTTTTTTTTTTAACATTCAAAAAAAGAAGCAATTAAAATGTTTTAGAAAATTTTCTTTTTACATGACTATAACTTTTATCACAATTTGTGACATATAAGTAAATAATGTTAAAATCATGTGTTTTTATAGATTTATCTAAAGATTGGTAAATGTTATGTGCCAATAAAATTCTTTTGTATATTATACAATTGTATATTACAGAGGAATAAATTTTTTGAAAAGAGATGTGAATTGTAATTTTGAAAACGACAGTGAAAATCATGAGAAGCCCAATGGTCATTGGTAGTGTATCGCACTTCCATGCCACAGGTTAGGGGTTCAAACCCTGGGCTGGGCAAGGTCGACTCTCCCTTTCATCCCTTCATTGGGATGGTAAAATGTATACCAGCTTGCTTGAGAACTAAACACTAAGGGTTTTGTGCCAGCCTAACTACCTGACCATGCACCTCATTGGCTCAAGGGCACAAAAACTGATATGAGCACAGTAGGTCTTGGCCTTCAATGGGCTGTTGCACCACTGAGTTTAGTTTAGTTTTAGAGAAAATCTTTTTGTGACATAAATTTGAAATTAAGTAGGTTTTATACTTATACCATCCCCCAATTCTGCCAATCGAAAAATGTTGTCAAGTGTGCCAATTATGCATGCTCAAAAATAATATATTTTTTTGTTTGTAAAATTATTCTTCTCTTATTTTGCTGGAAAAAAGAATTAAAATTTGTGATATGTTTTCTACATAAAGTAATACAGTGTAGTATTTCTAAAATACTCACTTACATTGACTTGGGACCATCAACAGCCCTACTTGTCCCCTCTGCTGTGATGACATCATAATGACTATGGAACACCTCTTTTTTCCCCAGTCCTGAAAGCTAGCTCTATTTTCTCCCATTACTGGGAGGCAAAAGAACTCTTATTTTGTTTAAGACCTTAGGTTTTTTTTTTTTTTTTGGTTCTGTATGAACTACTTGTTTGATTTTTGCTTGTGTCTTGTATCTTTTGTTTTGTGTAGCCTTGTAAAAGAATTGTGTTCATTCTTGCCTGTTACATTGGAAATATAAAATATTCTAAAAATATGGTCCAATATACCCAAGACCATATGTAAGTACCCAAAAGACTATTAGTGTTAGCAAATTGGTGAAATAAAAAACATTGTGGAACTGCATGACAGCATTTAGATTAGTACTTATGTAAATTTATAGGCATCGTCAGCATGAAGAACACTCATTTGTCGTGATTTGTAGCGGAATTATGGCGTTCTAGCTATCCTGAATAATGTAGTTTTTCAATCTTCATTTATATCAAGTGTGCATGTTTTTTAGAACAGTATTTAATTCTTCTAAATCTTTACCAATTTATTTGTCAATGGGACAGTATGGGTGGAGTATGCCCATGAATTTTTTTTGCATATGTTTAGAAACCCATGATAGCATTTGATTAAATTTTTTTGATTTAGCAAAACTGGTCGATGATATAATAATATGTAAGGACTTTAAAAGCCATGTTATTTCTCTGAATATCAATTTAAAAATATTAGTTATGTCTTATGTAGCTCTTAGAAATAAGAAAATGAATATGGCAAATTTACAGAACATTAGATAAAGCTCTTAAATTTCTATTGTTATGGAAAAATGTAGACTATTGTGCTTCCAATGTTGCCATTTTCTATCTTTTCAAAAATGACTGAGAGTATATTGTATTTTTATTCAAGTTTTAATATTTGCTTTATAAGCATTTTGAAAACACAATTTTAAAGAAGTTATTTATGTTTCAAAATTTTCTAAATGCTGTGTTACATTTATTTAACTTACTTAAAAATTCAATAGCTATTTTGAAATTAGTGTGTATCAGTCTAGTATTATATATTTGATTTTGGTACTGAATATTTTTTACAAATAGACAAATTATAGTTTTCTGATATCTTAGCATTGGAACTAAGTTAATATTGTACTTTTTTTTCTTTGAATATTTTTGAAAAGTCTTGTAGTGGTATTTAAAAATAACATATCAAGAACAATGGAATATTATGAAGCATAACTATATTAAATTATCTAATAATGATTCTATTATTTAGCCAGTTTTAATCACACTCATGTAAATCATAAAAAAAAAGGGTTTTTATCTTGGTAAAAAACATAAAGTGTAAATGTATGGTTGGCATATTTTTAGATTATTCCGTCTATGACTAAATTGAAAGGAGTTTCTTACTTTTGCCTTAATGAAAATCCTGAAACGAATAATCCTTTCAGTGTAGAGGTAGGTTTTTGTATTCATATTTGTTTTTATTCTTTTCACCTTCAAAAAAAAAGAAATGTATTAAAATCTTTTTTTTTTAAATTAATTTTTACTGTGTTATATTGTGCTTTAAATTAATTTTTACTATACTTCATGAGGAATCTGTTATATGAAAACTTTTTATTTGGGAGAGAAAAATATGGATTTATACTGGGGTAAATATTTTCACAAACATATTTATATTCCACAAACTGTATCCATGTGCCCCCATTAAAAATCAAAATGATTTATATATTTAAGCTGATAGTGGGAATATTCGAAGAATTAAATGTATTTCTTAAATAATAATTATGATAATGTTATTCAAATTTTAATCTTCAGAAGTATTTTTCTAAATCTATAGCTTTCCCTTTAGTTAAAGCTGTAAAAAAAAATTTTTTTATATAAGCTTAAAATTATTTTATATTGTTCTATTATGGAGTTCTTTTCTGATTTCTTCACTTTTTTTTCTTTGTACTTATCTTCTTTAAGTGAATTAATTTAGTGTTTGGTAAAGATTTGAATTTTGAAATGTTTTATTTTTAGATATGTATAGCCAAAAGGAAACAGTTATTGATATGCCATGTAACAGATGATAAAATAATTAATTTAAGGGATGTAAGTGTACCTGAACCACCCATTGCTATGGTAAGTAATTTAATTTTGATGGGGATATTGCTTATACATTTCTTGTAATTAAATTGAAATGTATTTCATTAGAATTTTTAAATATTTGGAGTTTTAAAAATAATTAGTGATTAAGTTATCATACTTTATTTCTTTTAGGCCATGGACGGTCAATTTGCATGTATAGCATTGTCATCTAAATATGTAGTTGTGAATACAGAGAATGGATATGCTCAAGATCTCTTTCCATATGACAGCAATACTACACCACCACTAGTCAAAAGAATAACCAAAGTAGCTTTTTCTTTTTCTTTTAATTATTTTTCATTCTTTGTTCTGTAATTGTTTATTGTTTATAATTTTTATGCATTTTAAAAATGCAAGTTACTTTTTATGCTATTATTTAGTTTAAGTTTCTTTGATAATAAGTATTAAGTTCAAAAGAAGTGCTTTTTTTAAATCTTGATAATTGAAAAGACTAAGAACACACTACTCACTATCCATCCTTATCTAGATCATATCCAGAAATATTTTCATCTTTACATACATACATCTGTGACCATTTATGAAATGAATGAGAAATATAATTAAAGTTTTATTTTGAATAAAAGTGATAAAAAATGTATATTTCAAGTTTTATTATATATTTTATGGAACAAATGAGATACATGAGAAATTACACTGTAGTACTTTTGTAATTAAAGAGTGTGGTTTTGCTGTATTTTAAACTAACATTTTTGCTTTTTTGATTTTACAACTGTCTATTTACAATCAAGGAATGCAACGTTTTTATTTCTTGAGGTTATTGTTAATGCTAATTCTTGTAGGCTTCATGTTCTGTTTGTTGCCAACATATATTCAGTAATCGTTTTTTGATTTAAAAGAAATTATGTGTTAAGTTTCCTATCATAAAGTTTTATTCCAAATTAAAAGAAAGAAAGACACTTTGATATCATTATTGAAACTGAAAATCTTTATCCAAAAAATATACCTGCGTTGAGTTTTAAAACAACGATTTCCTTCAAGCAGTGTAAATCTTTTGAAATAATTGAGTTAAATGGATATAGAGAATTTGGTACAAATTCTGGATATCGATGGTACAATCAATGTAGAGATGCAGAGAAATTTGGAAGAATCATATAAATTTATTTCTTTTCAAGGGAAGTTTCTATAAATTTAGACTATTGTGAGGTAAATTATCTGTTAAAAATGGGAAGCAATTATTACTCGCTAAAAATGCTTCCTTTTTTTTACTTTAAATATTGTATTTACTGCCCAATAATTTGTTATATTTTCCATGTCTATTGATATAATTAGAAAAGAATTTTTCTTTTAAATATTTAAAGTAATCAAAATATTTGTTTAATTTTAATTTTTTTCAAGTGTGTTTGAAATTGTGGGATTTAAATTTATGTTTAAAATGCAGATGATCCAAAGATTAAAGTACAGTCCTTTAAGAATGTACAAGAATTATTGTGTTTGGCTCATCTAAAGAAACCAAACTCCTATCCATAATAAAGAAGAAAACTCAATTAATATGTAAATCTCATTATGTATTAGTTAATGTTAGGTATGTTATTTGAAGAAGTATTTTAAATGAACATTCAAATAAAATATCCTAATAATTACATTGAATCCACAGTATATTCCTGAATTATGCATAACTTAGAAGTATATACACTTATATATATTGTCTTCTGTTTCTGTAAATTAATTATTGTGACAAACTGCCAAAAAGCATTTTTATCTAAAACAATATTTTCAATATTTTAAGGAAGAATTCCTCCTTGGAGGTCCTAGTGCCTTAGGTATGTTTGTCACTACGGCTGGCATATCAGAGAGACCTCCTTTACAGTGGGGAGAAAATGTTATATCTGTTGCATATTCTCATCCATATGTTATTGTACTCAGCTCAGATTATTTAACTGTTTACAGGTTTGTATGCTTACTTACATTTATTATATATCTTTTTAGTCATAGTTTCTTTACCCACATACCCCCATAAAATGGCTGAATGATTTGTGAAGTAATATTCTAATATATTCCCAAAATACAGACTTTACAAGTAATTTTATAATAACTATTGCTCTTTTTGTGAAAACAAATTTAAGTTATTAAAGTTATATTCAAAATATTTTTATTCTTGAACTACTTTCATATTTTTCAAAAAAATTGCAAAATCTTTTTGTAGTTATGAAGTATATTTCGAGGGTTTTCTTTTATCTCCCCCCCCCCTTCCTTGTGGTTTCATAGCCATGTGGTTATGATGAAAAGATCAGCAGTTTAGAGGTCTTCCTCATCATTTGACCTTGATTCAGAATTATGAGGCCTGTCATCAATATTTTGCTTCATAGTGTGATGTAAATTAAAATCATGAAATCTCTACTCTTTTATGCAGAGTAGAATTGAATTTTTTTTATGTATTATTAATATACTGGTGAAAACAATTAAAGGGATGGAACATTTTTAAAAAATGCCTGTATGCAAATAAGGTATTAGCTGATAGCTAAGCACATCAAGGACACCTCTGCCATGCAGTGGCCTGTGAGGTCATAAGGCAGTAGCACTGTGATAGCATTTGTGAAGAGGTACCTCACTTTGCTTGTAGGGTGAGAACATTTTGAAACATCATAGCTTAGCCCAATTCTTTTTTAAAAAATTTCTTTGTTTATCCATTGTTAATAGGGCCAGTCGTCATCGTCTAGATCACGGGTGGCCAACCCGCGGCACACGTGCCACATTGTGGCACGCAGGGGTCGTAACTGTGGCACGCGAAGACTTTTTGAAAAATTACAAAAATATTATGAACATTTACTGAATTAATTGAATTACAATAAAAAAGTTGTCATGAAGAGAATATGTAACAAACAGAAATTTTTAGGGTGAGATTTTAAGGGCACTAAGCAAGATTTTTCTTTTCTTCAGAACAATGCCAAAAATGAGATCATCCTCCAAAACTTACTATTCTACTGCTTTGTAACGTTCCGAGAAAAGTGTTGAGTAACGTGAGACTAAAAACAAATAAATTCTCTCTCGTGCGGACGGTCGAAACTGCCAAAAAGTCACCCTCTCTCGGGGCGGTTAATTTTTAACATCTCAGATTTCCATTCAAATTTCAGCTTCTCCGTGCAGGGCTGAAGTTTATAGCTATTGGCTGTCAGCGTGATGTCAGATAAAAAGGTTTTTCTGGAGATGTTGGCAATTTACGATTTCTGTAACATCAAGAAGTAATTCTGCAATATATTAGGAGCGCAGTTGTTCATACGGTAAAAGTAATTCTATCTGCACAAAGTAGCCGCTTTATAAAGCAGAGGAGTGTGAACTTGCATCCATGACTAATCAGAATGCTGGATTCGGAGCCTAGAAAATTTGTAGCGTAATATTGGCAAATTGTTTCTAGCTGTCAGACTTAGTTGATTTTAAACTCTGTTTAGCAAGACGTTTGGCTTTTCTCTTTTCTAAAATTGTTTTTAGATTTTAGTGTTGAGCATAGTTGTTTAAATTTTTTAAAATTTTCAATATGTTTATGAGTAAACCTTCGACATCGAAAAGAAATTATGAAGAGGATATTTCAGCACGTGATTTTAAAATTGTCTGGGAAGAACAATACTTGTTTACACATCAAAATGCTTCCAAGCCTGTTTGTTTGATATGTGGAATTTGTATAGCAGTTCCAAAAAAGTTTAACTTGGATCGTCATTTCAAACAACTGCATAGTGATTTCAACATCAAATATCCTGTTGGATCAAATTTGCGAACGGAATTCATCAATAAAAAAAAGAAATATTTAGCCGCCTAACAATCTTTGTTCCAAAAGAGAAATGACGAAATGGAAACCATGGTGAAGGCTTCTTATGAACTTTCTTTGTTGTTAGCCCGCAAGAAAAAACCATATTCTGACGGAGAGGAGATAATAAAAAGGAGCCTTTTCATTTTCGCCCAAAATGTCGGTGATCTTAATGTCAAAAATATGGTTGATAAAATAGCTTTGTCCAGAAATACCGTCATGCTTGTATAGATGACATGGGCCAGGATGTTGGAACGCAAATTGTCCCTGGACTTTAAAATTGCAAATAGTTTTCATTAACTTTGGATGAAAGCTGTGATATCACTGACAATGCACAGTTAAGCATCTTTGTGCGTTACACGAACAAAAATTTTGATACTGTGGGAGAACTTCTTGATTTGCGCCAACTAGTTTTAACTACAGGTGAAGATATTTTTAAGGAATTTTAAAATGTAATCGCGAAGTTAACAAAGTAGAATGGGCAAAACTAGGCAATGTTTGCACAGATGGAGCGCCTTACATGGTTGGCAGATGAAAAGGTTTTGTTACATTGCTTGAAAATTATTTGGGAAGAAAAGTTTTCAAGTATCATTGTATTATTCATCAAGAAGCTCTTTGTGCCAAGGACTTAAACTTGTCTTTCGTTGTTGACCCCGTGGTACGCTGTATCAACAAAAATACGAGCTCGTGCTCTGAATCGACGAAGATTTCGTACGCTTTTCCTTAAAGAAACGGAAGAAAATGGCAAGTTACTCCTTCAGTGTAGTGTGCGCTGGCTTTCCAAAGGAAGTTTACTTGCGATATTTTGAAGTTACATAGAATGTGATTTAGAATATCTGGAAGAAAACGATGAACTGCCCAGTGAATGTTTGTTCCTCAGGAGTGAAAATTGGCTGTGGGATTTAGCTTTTTTTACCGATATAATGGAACATTTAAAAAATTTAAATTTAAGATTACAGTTAAAAAATTGTCTTTTTCCTACCCTAGTTAGTCATATATTTTCTTTTGTGAACAAATTTTGCTTTTTTGACTGGATTTTGGAGAGAAAAAATTATCTCATTTCCCATTCATGCAGGAATTATCTACCAAAGTTAGTATTGTTTTGAACTGCGATAGATTTAAAAATTTAATATCGATTTTTTAGGATTCTTTCATTGCCAGGTTTGAGGGTTTTAAAGATGATAAAAAAAATACTGAACTTTTCACAAATCCTTTTTCGATTTCTCTTCAAGACATTAATTTTTACCCACCTCAGATACAAATTCAAATTGTTGACCTACAGCACCATATTACTCTGAAAAGCAAATGTAAGGAAATTATTTTAACCGCAAATGATCCGAATTACATCGAATTTTGGAAATTTGTGCCACTAAGTAATTTTCCAAATTTACATGATTTAGCGGGTCAGATATTGTTGTAGGTTTGGATCAACATATGTTTGTGAAGAAATGTTTTCTGTTATAAACGTAATTAAATCAAAATATCGCTCAAAATTAACTGATATGCACCTAAAACACCTAATTTTGTTAGCATCTTCACGAACTAATCCAAATATAGATGATTTAGGAAAAAAACTACAGATTCAAAAGCCACATTAAGAGACTGCTGAGTAATCATTTAAAATTAAATGTTTCAAGTTGCTTATTTTTATTTTGTACCTTAGCTAACTGACTGATCCTGTAAAAATTTATCAACAATAAAATATAAGTTTCTACTTATGTTTTATTTGTTATACCATTTTCTTTTTACATTTTCACTGTATCGAACTTGCATTTAAAATATGTTTTTAGTGTAAATAACCCATAATAAGCTTATAAGTAAAATTTTTTAGTTTGGTGGAAAAGTTGAAAGTGGCACACGTAATTTTTTTTTATCAGATTGTGGCACGCTTCCTAAAAAGGTTGGCCACCCCTGGTCTAGATGATGCCACAAGATTGTGGATAGTTGGAAGACTTGAGGTGGCGTGTTCTTATCCGGAGGACAGAACCCGGGACCTTTGGGTCCGAAGCCGAGTAACTTAACCACTACACCAAAATGATCACCATGGTGTGGAGGTTGTTACTGGCTTATATAGATTATATCACTACACACTCCCCTACCAGAGAGTTGGTTAGGCGAACGAACGATATAGTTGTTAATGAGAGCAGTCAGTTTCTTGCGTCATGTTTTATCTGACGATTTTTTTTTCTTGATTGCTCTCTTGCGTCATGTTTATCTGACGAATTTTTTTCCCCTTGGTTGCTCTCTCTCTCTCTTTTTTTTTGTGGGTAGATGGTGCCACAACAGATCAGTAGCGGTTTCGCTTCTCTTAGTTAAGCTAGGGTCACCGAATGAAGCGGCGCGTCTTATCCTGGTAGGACAGAACCCGGGACCTTTGGGTCTGAAGTCGAGTAACTTAACCACTACACCAAAATGATCACCATGGTGTGGAGGTTGTTACTGGCTTATATAGATTATATCACTACAGACTCAAAGAGGGCCAATCAGAAGCTACTCGCTGTAGAAACCTTAGAATTTTGAGAAATATTGTGTTCACTCTTTGGAAACAGTTCTCAGAGACAGGAACAGTGGTCCCCCGACCTGGTCAAGGCCACAAAAGGGAAACATCGCCTGCTCAGGACAGTTATTTGAGGCTTTTAGCTAAAAGGATAAGTCCGAGATGGCAAAACAATTGTCTTCAAACCTATATAATGCAACAGGAACATCCATTTCATGGATAACTGTTGCCCAAAGGCTTAATGCAGGTGGCCTTTATGCTAGGTGCCCTGTAGTCTGCATCCCTTTGATTGAGAACCACAAAAAGGATTGTCTAGCCAGTGCTGAGAACACCTGTCTTGGCCAGAGGATGAGTCACGATTCAGTCCAGGTAGCGACTCGAGGCATGTTCTTATCTTGAGAAAACCCAGGTGTCGATATCGGCCTTCTAACACTGTCGGTTGAGGTGATATGATGGTCTGGACAGGCATCATTGCAAATGAACAGATTTTCATGTGTTCAATGGAGGTACTCTGACAGGTAAGCGATACAAGGACGAGATCCTTGCACCCTATGTCAAACTTTTCCGCACAACATATGGACCAAATTTCATTTTAAGCACAATAACTCACACTCACACAGAGCGCAGTTGGTGGATGAATACCTCCAAATGGAGGATGTTCAACAATTGAAGTAGCCTGTGATGTCCTTCGGCCTTAATCCCATCAAACATGCATGGGATGTCTTTGGAAGCTCAATTGCAGTTCCAAGGACTATCGATGAGCTCAAGAGGACCTTGGTATGAGAGTGGGTACAGTTGCCACAGGGGTTGGTAAGGATCTTGGTAAATAGTATGATACATGGATGTATGGGAGAGTTGTGTAGTTGTTAGAGGCGATCATACATCCTATTAGACATGTTTTTCTCTTACTGACACTGTGTTGATCAGCTACTGTGCTGGACGAATGACCGGTTCCCCCATTTAGGGTGTATGTTATGCCCATTTTTGTTTTCACATGTATTTGGTCTTACATCGGATGATATTTTGACCAAGTTTGGTTTTACATGCTTTGTAAGTTTTTTTTATTGCAAAAAATACCGTTTGTCTCCTCAGTTGTTTTCACCAGTGTATTTAAGATGCATTTAATCTTGAAATAAGTTTTAAAAAATCTTTTGAAAATTTTGAATACTTTTAGAATTTTTTTTATATTGAAAAATCTTTTACTATTTCAATTTGTAGCTTCATACATTCTTTTTATTCATAGTATATTAGATCAACAACTTAAGCAGCGCCTCACTTTTCATGGTGGAAGTTGCTTAGATAATTTCGATGGTAAAATGTATGTAGCTTCATCTGACATTATTTGTGCTCTTCTTCCTGTGCCTTGGGAAAAGCAGGTAAACACTTCAGCATTTAAAAAATAAACTATATTTTAGCATAGTCAAATAATTTATTGCATTTTTATTTGTGTAAAAAAAGTGTTTGTCATGTGTATTATTAATATCTCTAGTTTAAGTATGAAGTTTGAATTTAATAATTGATAATTTTTTCTAGGTTCAAGCCCTTTTAAATGATAAAAAAGTGACAGAAGCATTAGAACTTGCAAAGTATGCGAACAAAGCTGGTTTATCTAAAGAGCAATTTAAAAATGTAAGATAATTTTTATATATTAATAAATAAGTTGTTTTATAGGTTTTTAAAATGTATGTTAATATATTTTTATGATAATGTATTTTTATCTTATTGATTTTTTAATACCTAAGCTAAAATTATTTCAAGATAAAATAATTTACTCAAAAATTGTTTTGGTATTCGGTAATTCGAATTCGGTACATAATGAAAGTATAAAATAAATGCAGTGTTTTTTTTATTTAGTATGATTTTTATTTTATTAAATATGATTGTTTTTATTGTATGTCATTTTTAAAGAGCAGTATTTTTCTATTAACAATGTACTGTAAAAAGTAAGATTAAAACCCAAATATTTATATTTTAGTTGATTTTTTAAAAAAAAAATAAAATTGGACAAATTTAAGTGATTTTTAAAAATTTAATTTCAGGTGTATCAACGTATTCAGCAGCAAGCTGGCTTCATTGAATTCTCTTTATTGCAATTTGAAGAAGCAAGAGAATTATTTCATGATGGACAGTTGGATGTTCGAGAAGTAATTAAAATTTTTTTTTCAGTAATTTGTACAAAAATAAGATTTGTGGTTCAATATTAGCTTTAAAAATTTTTTTTCCTGTTTTCTAATGGAGAAAATATTTATACACTTTTTTCAATAGAAAATAATGATTGGTGTAATTTACAATTCCTATTATACATTTTATTTTAAATGTAAAATGTAGATAGCTGATTATCTTCTAGTCCTACTTAATTTGTTATAATTTTGTGCTGATTGCAAAATCTTCATTTTTACTTTTAAAGAGCGTTTTAGATGGAAAAAAAATTATATTTCCTCCTCGTACAATTTTAAAAATGTCTTAATTTTATTTTATATTATGAATTATATTAGAATGTTTTAAATTTAAAGAACTTATTTTGTTCCCATTTGGTATGTGTTCAGTATTGAAAATTTTCTAAATGGAAAATAAGTTTCCATTATATTTTGTACAACTGTCAATAACAGATTTGCTTTTTCTTTGTTGAAGAAATATCTTAATTTGTACTAATTTCTTTTGAAGTGTTCAAGTATACAATTATATTTTTAGAAATTCCTTATTTTCATTTTGTTTAATTGTTGCATATATATTTATTATAATAAATATTTATTTCTATAGCTAATTAGTTTATTTCCTGACTTATTTCCGGCAAGTTCTTCATTTATTCGAATGAACCCACCTCTACATGATATTGGGAATGTGAATGAAATGTGTTCATTTGATTCAGATAAAGTTCTGTCTTGTCGCAAATTCCTCCTCCATTATTTGGAATCAATAAGGAATTCTAGTGATGCCGTTGGCTGTAAAATAGTGAGTTGAATTTTTAAATCTCAATTTAAAACTTATTTTAGTAGAAAAATAAAAACTTGTATAAAAGTGTTTTTAAAATTATTTTTCAAATTCTTTACAATAAAGATGGTCTAGTAATTTAGTTTTTTAAAGAACTTGAAGATAAAGAAATGCTATTATACTTAGATGCAATATTTTAGACTGGTAATATTTTAAATTATATGATAGAGAGAAATATATGGATGATATAAAAGTTTTATTAATACATTGTTTAAATAGTTTAAGTTGTCTTAAAATTGCAAGTAGCAGCTTTGAATTTAATATTCTCCAGTTGATCATAAGCTCCAGGTAGCCAAACCAGCAAAAAATTTACATAGTTGGTTATTAGCTCAATTTTTATGAGTACACTTGTCAAGCAAAGTTATGTTTAGAAATTTTCAAACTATTTGTTTTGCTGATTTTTATATTGAATTACAGGTTAGGAATTCTTTAGCAGCAGATTTGAACTGACTGTAAACTGGAATACATATAATTTAGACCAGTGGTCTTCAAACTTTATCGACTCACAAAACTCTTAGAACTATAAGTGTTTTAGGGGAACTCCATCTTACTCTTAGATGAATATATTTTAAAATAATATTTAAAGTAGCTCAACATGCTATAGGTACTTTATGTAATAACAATATTAAAGAAAAGTTTTGTATTTTTATAAAAAAAAAGTTATATATGTATATAAGTAATGTAATGGTACTCTCATGAATCATGCTACAGGTGCCCCTTTCACTTGCATTATATCTAGTAACTGTGATGTGTTTGCATTTTTTATGCAGGCTGTTGAATTCTAGATTTATTGAAGTTATCTGCAGTCACATTTCATATTCTGAGTTTTATTTGTTTCTATATTTTGTTTTTGCTGCCATAATGTTGAAAAAGATTTTTCACTTAAATTCATTACTTTGAATGACATTAAAATGCTTATAGTTTTGCGAGAAACTTTTGTGAGTTCTGTGTGAATTTAAAACCTAAAATTTAGGAGCTGCTGCTAAAATTTAGATTTTAATGTCGAATCTGTTGATATGTTGATAGTCTTTCCCTCTCCTTCATTTGCAAGTCTTTCGATATATTGTAGTACTTAAATGGATTTTTTTTATCCATTCTTGCTTAGTTTTCTGTTCTGGGAAATACTTTCTTATATGTCTTTCAATTAAAAAAAGGTGCCCCCCCCATTGCATACTTTTTAACACTGTCATCTAGATTCAGTTCATTTTCTGTTAGAAAACTGTTTAGTTTTTCAAGACATGGCAATTTACTGTTAATATTTTGAAATTGTTTTTGTATTCCTTTTGAAGATTTTAAATATTGTTATAGATAGGAGTTGTGGCAGTTAGAAGGGTACCACTTTTTTTTAAAATATATATTTTTTAAAGTTTTACCTAAGGGACATGCATCTTGCATTAGGAAACACAGCTTTAGATATTCAAGATCATATTACTTTCAAAGAGAATGTAAGCCTATTTTTCTTACACATTTATGGTATTTGTAGAATTTTTATTTTAACTCTAAAAATTCTTGGATTTGACTCCTAGAACCCTGAAGTTCCATGAAACACAATTTGAAGACCACTGATTTAGACTATCAAATCAGAAATTTATATGCTATTAGATTGATTGCTGGAGGGTTTTGTGATTAGCATATTTTAGTTTTTATGTGAGTTAAGTTGCCATAATTATCTTTTAAATATTTTTCTGATATTTAATTTCTGGTAAAAAAATGAAACTTTTATAAAAAAATTATATTTAAGAAATTGAATTTCATTGATCTAATTATTTATTAGTTCTATACCTAAAGTAGGGAAATTTTAGTCTTCGTTTATTTGCTATTTGGCCTATAAAACTTTTATTTGGAGCTAAAACCATATTCAATTCATAATCATTGCATTAAAAATTGGTCTTATGTATTTTTAATTTTCGATGTTCTTAAAATGAATCATCTTGGAATCATTGATTTAAATACTTTTTCTACAAATTGTATTGTTTCATTTACAAATTAATTATCTCATTAAATAGTTTAATGACTGTGAAATAATAATAGCTTAATATTTTATTTACAAATGTGTGTGTAAACTAAATATGTTTGTTATCTAAAGTATAAAGCACATTCATTTTTTTTTAAAAGATTGAAAATAAATACATTTTTCATAAAATTTTTTGTTTTGTTTTTAGGAAATCGATACTGCACTTCTTAAACTTTATGCTGAGATGGATTATTCTTCTTTATTATCTTTCTTGAACTCTTCTGATATTGGATGTCAACCAAAAGAGGGTGTCGAGGTATTGCAGCGGTTACAGCGATATCATGCTTTAGCATTATTTCACTTGAAATTGGGGGAAAATGATTTAGCTTTAGGAATTTGGTCAAAGTTAGTATTAATATATGTGTGTGTTTTTGAACATAACATAAATTTTTATAAATTTTTTTTTTTTAAAAAAAGCTTTATTTACTTGTATTTTTTTAACTTGAAATTTTTAGAAATCTAATTTGTATATAAATCTTTTGTCTAGCATATTCTTTGTATAAGTGTTCTATATTCAGATTTTTAAATTAGATAAAATAATACTTTTACTAATTTTCTGATGTTTTCTAGAAATATAACTTTAATATTTTGGTTTATCTTTTTATTATTTAGAAATGGATCTTCATTGTATCATTTTTGTGTTGATTTTAATAACATTACTATTTAAAAGTCTTGAATAATACTTAATTTTTTTCAATATGAAGACTAAATTTTAAGCTTTGTTAAAGAATTGCCGTACATGTTATGGATTGTTATATCTGCATTTTCTAATGAAATTTTAGAATCATCAATGGAGAATATACTGACCCCTTTTATCCTGGATTAATACATTTTATTGAATTTTTAAGCAAGTAAGTGTTTTGCCTTCTAATTGATAATTTTTGGTTTATAATAATGTTGTGTTATTTTATACATAAAAAGAAAGCACTTTTTAAGTCACAATGATGTTCAAGTTAATATTGAATAAATTTATTCCATTTATATAGGTGTGTGTCATGTATGTATTTGTTGTAAAAATTTATCATAGTCAAGGGTTCCTCTAACGCATCATTTTAATTTGAAGATTAGTTTATCACTATCAGAATATTTAATTATTTTTTTATCATAATATTTAATTTTTTTTTTATACTCACAAGAGTACACCATAGATATAACATATCTAAATTATTTCTTTATGATGTTAAACTTTAGTTTGTTCTATTCTTATGTAGTTTTGATACTATATTTCTTAGCTTTTTTTCAATGTTAAGAAAAATCAATAATGCTAGGAAATTGAACTAAGCTTTTTAAATTTCTCAATGGCATAAACATTAATGTTTTTTTTAAATTTTAATTAATGCTTTTAGTGCATTTTTAAAAAAAATACTTTTGTTCATATATGCTATAATTAAAAGACATACACATATAATATTTCTGTATAAATTTAAGGAGAGGACTGTCACATTTATTGCCAAATTTATAGCAAAATGTATAGCATCAAACTTTAAGATTTATTATTTATGATTTTTTTTAAAATAAGTATTCCAGTATATACTGATTCAAAGAGCTTGTTCTTTAAAATTGATGTTTTTTTATTCTATCTTGATTGTCTTGAGAATGCATCTTAGTAAAAACCTTTTAATTTCTTAATGACATAAATAGAATACAAGATATAGTAAAAAAATGTTTTAAAATAGTAAAATGTCTTGATGATTAATCTATTATGCACACCGATTTCATTTGGGTTCTATTTCAATAAGTTATTTCTAAATGCATTTGAATGGTTGATAGGTAAATTTTTAAAAAGATATATTCGTTAATTACTTTTGTGCTATGTGATGACTGTTAAAAGGGTACTTGAATGTGGAGTAATTGCTACAGTGCTTACAGTGAATTAATTATAAATTCTTGTTTTTTTCCAGTTTCTGGTCACAGGCTGTCATAATCCTTACCTAAATTTATTTTTGAGCTTAAGATGTTTTATTTCAGTAATATGTTTAAGTATTTTATTAGATTAGTGAAATAAAACTGGTTTTAATATCGAAAAATATTGTATGTTTTGTGTATATATATTAATCAAAGTTATATTTTAAGAGTTCGAAAAAGTAAAATACCTTTTATTTGTATTTCTGACAAATTAATTTCAGTCTTGGGTACAGATCCAGGATAGTTATCTGAGAAATGTATGTCTTTTACTTAAAGAAATCAAAACTCTTCACTCCTTTTTCTAGCACTTTAAAAAAAATTCCTTGTTTCAATTTAATTTTTTTAAATATTTCATTAATAACAAATAATGAGTAACTAATTTTAATTTTTTAAACACATTCTTTTTCATAAGTGTTATTTAGATCTAAAAATTCTTGTATGAAGAAAAAGAAAGTTGTCTTAAATTTTAAAAGATGTGAGGAGAATTTATTAATTCTTCTACATATCAGAGTAAAACTGGGGGGAAAAAATGGAAAATTTATTTTTAGTTATCTTATTAAAAAAATATAAGATGTCTTCATGCTGCTTAATTTAGAAAATTAAAAACAACTTATTATTAATGAATGACATTTTTAGGATGAAATGTTGCTTCCTATGTAAAAGAATACATGTAGTCTGTATATATATTAATTTGTTTCATTTCTCTTACTAAAGATCAATTTAAAAATGTTTTATCTTTCAGTCATATATTCCTGAGCATATTATATGATAAAATTCATAGAAGTTTGATAAGGTTTTTCCATTTATATCCCTGAAATATTTACTTTAAAGTTACAATCAACTGTGAGTTAGAATTTTCTCATGTTTATAATGTTATTATTGTTGTTGTTACTTAAGCCACCTGATCGACAGTAACATCAGATCAAGGTCCACGAAGTTCATCGTAGCAAAGGACTAGATTTTTACATCTGTGATTAGCCTAAATTTTGAGCACCATTCAGGTTACAGTGCAATTTTGCTTGCTTCTACCCCAATTTTGAGATTACCCTGGGGCTGGTCAGAGGCCTCCCACCTCTCTTCCCTTTCCACTAACCTCACGAGGGGATTTGCGGCTAGACGGCTATTTAGAGTACCCACATGCCGTGAAGGCACTATACATTTAAAACATTCATGCCTTCTCCAGGATTCAAACCCAGGCCCTATGGCACCACAGTCATCATCACTAACCACTATACCGGATGATTGGCATGTTTACAATTGTATGCAGAATTGCTTGGATTTATTAAAATTATATTTTTGCTTGAAGTATTTTTGAATTATTCTTTTCAATAAATCTGAAATTTTGCTGTTCTTTGTTTTTTTTATATAAACAGATTTAAATTATTCCATATACAGATTTAAATTATTCCATACTTAATAAATAATTTAAAATCTGTTGCAGGCTTAGTGATCATCTTTTGGTTTGGAAATATGTGGATTTTGTTCTAGAAAGAGACCAAAAATTAGGTGTTAAAGTAAGTTTGCTTAGAAGTCAATGTTTTTAATATTTTTGAATATTTTTATTTTGTGGTAATTGAATAAAATAACTTTACTGTTCCAAAATTATAAGTAATATAACTATGTTTAAGTGTTCAGGTTTTTTAATGGAATAAAAATTGTCTGAATTTTTTTTCGTAGTAATTTTCTTTAAAAATACATTTTTTAAATGTATTTAAATTCAAATATATAAAAGAATTTACATTTATAAAATTTCCACTTTTCAAAAAATCTGATCATGAGTATTGTAATTTTTTTTTAATTTACTTAATATATTTTAAATTTCTTTCATGTTATTTGACACAAATTCATTGCTAATTAGTGCTTCTTACTAAACTCTATTAGTTTTTACTATGTTTTTAAGAGAAATTACATCAAAATCTTTTAATATTTATTTGATAAAAATCACAGTTATGTTTTAAATTTTTTATAAAAAATTTCAAAAGTTTCAAATGTTAACTTTGAAGTTAATCAAGTAATTTTATACATTGTTTTATTCATAAAAAAAAATGTTAAAAATATATGCCATGTGGCTTTGAATAAGGATTGCACATAATTTTGTGTTAGTTTCTATTCAGTCAGTTTCTGTTTTTATTCTATATTGCTGGTGAAATTATGTCTTATACTGAAAAGGCTATTTTTATTTTAGATTTTCATTGAACGTCCATCATCTGAACCTGTTTCAGAAAGATTAAGGCCAGATTTTATTGTAGAATACCTTCATAGATTTCCAATAGCCTTAATAAAGTTTTTGGAATTCTTAGTGCTGGAAAAAAAATTGGAAGTTAGTTATCACTTTTGTTACCTTTCCCATATGTATTTTTCAGTTTTTTTTTATGATGTTTATTTTTATTGTTTGTTTGTGTAATTTCTTCAATATTGGATAATTTCTATGATAAGGGTAAGGGTAAATTAGTTCAACTACTTGGATAATTTTTGACAGTAACTATAATGAACATTTTGGTAAAAAATGTATACTGCATCAGATTATGTGTTATATAAATTTTTATCTAGAAAAAAAATGAAATAATGCTTTCAAATATTTCTATATTTTGTTTTACTTAATGTTCAGATAATTTTTTGTAATATTGTTATTTAAAGATTTAGTATAGTGGTTCTCAGATTTTTTTTCTCTTTAGCTATTTATCATAATTGTAAGTCTGGTGTACCTGTTCATTGCACAATTAATTAACCTAAAAGTACATTATATCCCGAGAAAGAAGAAATTTTGAATTGACAGATATTAGTCAAGGGCTTACAAAGCCTTCTATCCTACTAGATATTGTACTGATTGAAGCACATTTATACCTCTCACATAAACCACTGTTCAATAGGAACAACTCTACAGTTGTTTTGAAGTGTTATGCTCTAGATTCTATTGAAATAAATACCCAAAATTTGAGTGGTATCATGTGTTCACAGACAGTTCCTTTTATGAAGGTCTAATTATTGCAGTCTCAGGAATCATTTTGAGCTTATTTTCACCTTTTATGCTTCTGCAGAAAAATTTCAAACAGCTTTGGATGGAAAAGTTGAGGCTGTCCTAATTTCTCAGAAATACTTATTCATTTATGAGGATATTTTTGTTAGAAAAGTCATTTTATCTGATTTCCGAGCTGCAATACGTACCATTAGTTTCTCGAGTCCCCTGATATTGGAGGATATCTCTTAGTGTTAGCATTATCCAAGGGAGGTTTTAAAATTAAAAAATGGGGTTTTCTGTGAATACCTGGTCACTATAGCATCTTTGGGAATGAACAAGCTGACAGCCTTGCAAAAAAAAGGCTTGTGATTATAGCAAACAAAATCTTCTGTGCTATCTTTCTATTTTATCAGGCTACATATCAAGCAAACAATAGAAAAAAAATGTTATAAATAACAAATTCAAGATAGAGTGAAACCAAAGCATTGGAATTCTGAGGATCCCTTCTAGCTATTCCAAGCAGTTCACGTTAGAAAACTGTTGCCCAGATTTGGCTTCTGGCTGGACATGACTGTCCTGCAGTAATTTAAGTCACATTAGAATTATTTTGAACCCTAGCTGCCCTCTTTGTAATTCCACACATTCAACAAATCAGATCCATTTCTGTCAATATGCATCACTTTTAGAACAAACTAAAATGGCACTTTACTGGCATGCTAGAAAATTTTTGAGGCAATAACATCAGTTACTTCTATATTTGGTTATTTGCTTATACTTTTATAATTTGTATTGTTACGAATTTTGTATAAAATAATGTAAATAATTTGGATTTGGATGTGCAATGCCTTTATATTACTCTATATTTATTTCATGTTAAGATTGTAATATTCACAAGCAAGCCGTCCCTTACGTTATAAGGGCAATTCAATGGGAACTTGGCAAAATATTGGCAATAGAGCCAAGTTGGCACCATTTTTGGCGAGTTCGGGACCCTCTGGATTCTTCTAGAAAATTAGTAGAAAAATCCACTAATTTCACGATCTGTGGCGCGAGCGCATCTTTCCAGAAATTTCGGCCTCTCCTATAAATAGAGAGAGACGCGCCGCAACAGTCAGTCTGATTTCAACCAGTGAGTAGGGAGCACTGTTTTGATTAGCGATTGCCTTGAACTTAATCAGCTCAGCTGTGCTTGTGAATAATCATTTACATACGTGTATTTAGACACTGCTTATTGTGTCTGAGTGCTGTTGAAGGTGTGAAATACTTCTGTTATTTATTCAGTGAACTTTGCTGTTGAATCCTGTATTTTTAAGGATTGATTTACGCTAATAAATATGCATCGCTTGCAAAGAACTGTCTTGTTGCTTACGACTGCTTTTGCATAAAATCCTCGAACCCCGATCTACGTTACAGTATTTACCTTGCCATTAGAAATAAAATAATAATTCCTAGTACTTCTGCAAACTGTACTAAGATTATTTTATGTTACCTTGTCTTCTGTATTATTAATCTAAGCTTTTATTACGGGATGATAGCTTTTTTCTTTGCTATAAAGCTAATTGTTTCCATGTAAATAAGTTTCTGAAATCACTCTTTTACAATAGGAATAGTTGTATAGAATTTATGGGGATGATTTTTTTTTTAAAGGAATATTTTTTAATGAAAACTTTTTTTACTTTTAAAGATGCTTCAAAGCTAATTTGTTTACTTTAGGTACCTAAAAGAACACATGCCATAGTTTCAAGATAATTTCTTTATTATATGTTTCATTCTTTTTTTGCAAATAAATTCACTTTTGTTTCTACGTGAAACTTTTTTTTTAAAGAAATTATGATAATACAGGTTTTTTACTGTTTTTAAAGTTGTATCATTTCTTTCCATTTGATAATAGAACTGAACTCAGGGGCACAACAGCCCATAAAGGCTAAGGCCTACTGTGCCTATCTTAGTATACGCGACCTTAGGTGCTGGGGTGCATGTGCAGATGTTTCAGTCAAGTGGTCAGTCTGACACAAAACTCCCAGTATTCAGTTCCCAGGCAAGCTTGGTACTCATTTATTGACCCACTGATGGGTTGAAAAACCGAGTCGACCTTGTCCAACCCGGTATTTGAACCTCAAACCTGTGGCATGAAAGGGCAATGGACTGCCACTCAGCCACTGGGCTTCTTTCCATTTGATAGTGCTAAAAATAATTTTCAAGTTATCCTTTAAGTTTTAAAATATATTTCTTTGTCTCTTAGAAAGAAAAGTTCCATACCCACTTGGCTGTTATGTACATGGATCACGTCCTTCAAATTCTTAAACTTCCAGAACCAGAGCAGACAGAATTGAATGATGCAAGGTAATTTTTTGGAATTGTTTTTGTGTAATTTTTATTGGCATAAACATTCAAAATTTTAAAACAGAGTATGATTTAAGAAAAAAAATTGCTTTGCAATGTGGGATCTGGCATAATATTCCAGTAATTAATTTATGTAAATTCTCCAAGAATTTCTGCAATCATTGATCATTAAACCAAATATTATTTAAAGTTTATATTATTTAAAAAGTGTAATGCTCAAAAGAAATTGCAAAGCTAAAAAAACTTTTTTTAAAACAAATCACGTGTGTTCTTAGACTTCCCTTTGATAGGATCTACATTTCTACATCATTTTTTGTGTAATATCTAAATTTCTGTTGCATATTAACTACATATTTATTGAATATTTTTAAAAATATTCTTTAATGTTATAATTAAATTTTTGTCAAGTTAGGGATATAATTTTTCAAACTCATTTCTTTTTTTTTTTTTTTAAATCTATTATGTCTCATTTTAAAGTGAGCAGCAAGTTCTAATTGTTACCAGGTTTTCCTCTGTTATGCAGTCTGAATTTTATGCTGTTGTTCTTTTTTACTTGTGCAACAAATTTTCCATAACCTCAAAAAAATTCAGAATTAATTTTTTTTATCATTGAAAATTTTAGAAATGTATTATGAAAGCCTGTAAAATTTTTGTTGCAGTAATTTACTTTTGAATATTTTTTTGAAAAATTATTTTTACTTGATTTATAGAATATTAATAATTTTTAATATCGAAAATTTCTAGTTGTTTTCATTCACATATGATCATTATAATAAATGAAAACTATAAACAATATCTACAGTACCACATAAATTGTTTGCATTTTATTTTGTATAATTTTTAATATGTTCAGTATAAATGAAGCTTCTTTTGTAAATTTATCATTGTTTCATCTACTTTATGTTTAGAATCTTGTATGAGCCTGATTTTTTAAATCTAATCATGCTTGAGAGATTAAAATTTCTATAATTTACAGTGATAATGTACTTTTTTAGAAAAAAATTGCAACATCTGCTACATTCATCTTCACTCTACAGAGTACAACTTCTTTTAGGAAAAGCGACTGAAAGTAACCTACATAAAGAATGTGCAATACTCTATGGAAAGGTTTGAATTAATTTAGTAGTTTAATATATTCAAATTTTTGAAAATTAAATTCCAGTATGGTAAACTCAATGCATAACATACACATCATTTAAAAAGGAAAATATATTTATAATTAAAAAAGAATATTTTTATAGCTTGAAGAACATGAAAAGGCCCTGAAGATTCTTGTGCATCAATTACAAGATCATGATGCTGCTGAAGACTATTGTATTCGCATGTCAAATGGCCGTGATAAAAAATACAGACACAGACTATTTTATGCACTTTTAAGTGTCTATCTTGACAGTACATTAGAGTAAGTTCTCTATCTAGATTTAAAAATGTTATCTATGATTTCTTACATTCTTTTATTCTTAAAGTTTTGCTAAGAGTATTCTTCACATTCATAATATATTATCTATACAGCCAATCAAGCAGTTTTTGTAATTTCATATGTATCATTTGAAAATTTGTTTCATTTTTATTAAACTGAAATCATGAACAAAATTCTGTTGTTTATAGGTTGTGTGTGTATGTGAGAATTTATTTTAAAGGTTGACTTTAAAACATTTTAAGCATTTAATTAAGTAAAATAGACTTTTAGGATATGTTGGCTTCTCTTATATGATTCTGTTTAATATCCAATTACAGTTTTTCTCAAAGTTGAAAAGTTATTAAATTTGAAACCATATTTTTAAAGTAAATATTTAGCTAAAGTTTATGTTAAAAATATTGAAAATTGTTTTGCTTTCACAGAGTTAAAATTATAACTTTGAATTTAAGGTAATGTTGGAATTTCAGCAGGATTAATATTTGTGAGTGATTTTATAATTATAATTTGGGCTATAAATATATTTTTCAATTGTGTATTTTTTTACACAATATCCTTTCTTAAAAAAAAATTTAATTTCCATCTGCTATGTAGTTTTTTATATCATAAAATTTATTTTTTTAACTTTTCTATTATAATTTATATTTAGTTTGATGAACTTATAAAGATGACATATTTATGAACTGTTAAATAAATCAATATGCTATTTCCTGCTTTGAGTGCTAGTTTTTTGCAAAAGTTTTTTGTTCATATGATGTCATATTTTTATATTATAAAATAGTGAAAGTTTAAAATAGTATGGATAAATGGATTGAAAAGTAAAAATAATGAAATAGAAAGACACTGTAATAGAATTTTTTTTATCTATGTATTTTGAAATCATGCATTTGTTCTAAAAAAGTATAATAGTGCATAGAGTAAATTTTTGATTTATTCTTAAGACATTTTTTTTAAACTTCAAATTTTTATAATTATAAAATAAAAGCAATTTTCTAATTTTTTAAATTTTTTCTTTAATAATTTTTTATCAGAAACTTGGGCTTGTGATTTCTGCATCAGTTTATTGGTGCTTACGCTTCCTTGTTTTCCCAGTAAAGGAAACAGACCAGTCTTGAAACAGATTGTGTCAGGAATTTAGAAGTAAATTATGTACTGTAAAGTAAATCATTGATGGACTGCTTGTCAATTTTTTAAACCGCCTGCATTAACATTGAAATCAAAACTTCATCCTAAGAAATTTAGACTTACAATGATTCCATTAGTTACAAAGAGATTCAGCATCATCAGCTTTAACAAGTTATCCTCTATTACAATAATGGGGTACACTTGTGCTGCCCTTACTTATCAAGAAGTAAGGAGGTTGGTTAGAGGAAATGATGGGGTTAGTCTCATTTTCCCTATTACCTTGGTTTGGCTCTTTTTGATTGTCATCCATTTGATGCATTAATTAACTTTTTCAGCCCACAAATTTTTGGTACAAAAACGGCCCATCCAAGTCTTTTTTTTTAAAATTTTTTTACTAAAAACTGTAAGACTTACTGGAATATGATTTATCTTCTCCTGGAAAGGTAGCAAAAGATCATAGATAAATATTTTAAATATCCAAAACATTTTTTTATTTTCACATCTTTGTCACCACATAAAATTTTTGCATTCATGTATTTGATAAAAAATATATATAAACCTTTGTTTCAAGTGATGATGAGTACAATTACATTAAATAAAATTAGTAATTTCTTTTTAAAAACATGTATAACAGTTTTTCAAAATTAAACTATCTTTTGGCCGATGAAATATATTTTTTGGAATGTTCTACTCATATTTTTTCACATTACTTTTTTTATTTGGAATTTTAGGTACTTATTTTACTTAATTGTTTCAGAGAGCAGAAAAGAGAGGAAATGTTGCCTGCTGCTATTCAGTTATTGAATAGTGAATTAGCCGAATTTGATATATCAAAGGTACTAGTGAAATTTCCTTTTCCATCTGTTTTTTAAGTATTTTTTTATTATAATAAATTTTAAGCTTTTAACCCTTTAGCCACAGTTGGCATATGTATTTGTCTTGCTCAACCCATACGTTAAGTGACCTGGATGGATATATCCATCCTTCCGAAGTACGATTCTTTGCATTTCTTTGCTCAGTTTAAAACTAGTATGACACACTTTGGAATACAATAAAATGACTTTAATAGTGTTTGCAAAGAATTTATTTATTTAAGAGAAAAGTTTGCTTTTACGTTTGTTTTCTTCCCCCTCCTCCATACATTGCATATGCCCGCCTATATGAAAAATGGTGAGACTGGGAGTTAATAGTGTAATTTTTTAATTGGCAGTTAAGGGGATAAAGTAGGGGAAAAAATCTAGAATTAAAAGTATCCTATAATTTTACATTATACAGTACAATTAATTTATCCTCATCCTTTCTTTTTACTTCCTCTGAACTTTTGTGTTTTTCTCCAAAAGTATGTACATTTCACATAAAGTAATATATATATACATTAAATTTACAGTTGTGATAAAATTACATTCTAAATTTATAACATTTGTATGCCATTTCTGTCTGGTTGATTCTATCTACATTTTTGTTATGAACATGGTTACATAAATTTCACTTAACAATCCAGATGCATTTGTAATTTGAAATTAAATTGAAATTTTATGTTAGTGGATAATCTGAAAAATAACATCTGGTAGTGCATTTTAGTTATTTAGCCAATTATAACAAATCTTGAGTTGGGTTCAAAGGATGATTGCCTTTTGTGTAATAATAATTTATTTAATTTAAGTTATATATGAACAACAAACATCATTTCAAAACAAAGAACTCAAATGGATGCATCTTCATTACCATGCATATGACTAGGGATTGACTTGTACTTGTTCTGACTTGTGGCTAGAATTTCTCTACTTTTTGTGACAATTGGTACAGTTGTGATTAAAATGGCTACCTACTACCCTCTGGTTTGCCATTGACATTCTGGCAAGATATATATTGAAAGATTTGGGAGCTTTTGTATTGACTGGAGTAGGGAGGCTGTTTAACTTCTCTGGGTTAGGGAACCTGGCCTAGAAGCATTATCTCAGGCACACAAAGGGTATTGATTTGTACATTTAGTCAAAATTACTTTTGTCTCCTCTAAAGGGTATAACTGCAGAAGTGTCCATATATCTGAAGGGTGTGAGTGCAGATGTATGGTAAGTCACTTTTGTTTTTATCGGTTTATCAAGATTACATTTATGTAGGGAGGTTTTGAGTGAGGACCAAATGTGTGTTGTTTGTATTTGTTTGTTTTTGCCTTGCCTAATGGGGGATACAAGGTGACCAAAACTTTATCACCTGGAGAATAAAATACTTATCATTGTTTTTTGCCATGCTGTTATTTTCTTTGTGCGTGATCTTGTTCTTTATTTTATTCATTCCTGAATGTTTTGTGATGGTTGCTAATCTTTTAAGATCAGAAGCGAGTTTAGGAATGAAGTTGTCATTTTTCACCACAGCCTTGAAGACATTCCTGCCATCATCAACAGTTTCAGATTATCTTCTAAATGTAAACCTCGTTAGTAACATTTCTTTGATGCAATCAAAGTTTTAAACTTTGCTATGAGTTGCAGGGCATCGTAAGTAACATTCCCAGTAAATATGCAACCAAACGTTTTTTTTTTGGAGCTCTAAAAATCTTAACTGTCATTGAAATAATGACAGGAAAACTGGCATGTCATTTTCTTTTAAATAAAAATTTGGAACTAACTTCTGAATATGAAAATCTGCTGGAATGTTGAAAGCAACATTAGTACCAGTTGGCAGTTGTACAATTTTTTGATTTTCAATTTGTAGACTCGAAGCAGAAGTTTTTCCTGTGTGAATGCATGTTTCCTTTCATAAAAAAAATCTTTTCAATTTTTTTTTTGTGAGAAATTTTATATTATTTTTATGCTTTTGCACAAGCAATTATATTACATTCTTTAAATTGTTCCTCCTTGATTATAGTTTGAAGGTATTTACATCTAAAACTTTCTTCTGACTTATTGAATTTTGTAATGAAATTTTTTATTTCGATTATGAGTGAGTCAGTAGAGATGCCCCCCCCCCTCCTGCTCTGGAATGACATAGAAACAACCAATTTTAAGATCAAAAAGTTAAATTCACTGAAAAGTGTCTTCTGTTACTTTCTTTTGATTATTGTGCTTTCATTGAATTTTAATACATACATGACATTAATAGATCAGTTGTATCCTAAAAAATGTGCATATTTTTTCAAGTTTTATTCTTAACAAAAATAGTTAAAAATTGCAAGAAAGGGATACTTTCTTAAAATAAAATGTAACACTAGGAATTTGATTTTTTTGTGTTTAAATGAAATGATAGTTACCATATTTATTCGAATCTAAGCCGCACCACAAATTTTTGTAAAAAAAATTATAATAAGAACTAATAGAAATGATTAATTAATTTGTTTTACCAATATTAAAAGATTTCAACACATACATGAACCGGTAATTGCTCTAAACACTAAGCCACACCCAATTTTCAGTAGCATTAACTTTGGAAAAAAAGTGCGACTCACATTCGAATAAATACAGTAGTATGAATATACTCCTTTGTTTGTTTAATCATTCTGAATTAGTAGTTTCATTATTTACTGTTTACTTTTAATTTGTTTTGCTGTTTACTGTTTGTTCGTTATTATTGGTACCTCTAATTTTTTTCTTTTTAAATTTAATGTATAATCAATATTGATTTGAAAACAAACAAAACTGATAATTCTTTGTTTTAGGTTCTTCAACTCATTCCATCCCACTGGTCTGTAGCTATTTTAGACCAATTCCTCGTAAGAGCACTGCGTTCGAGCTTACATCATCGCTATTGTTGTAGACTTCAAAGTGCTCTTGCTCGGGGAGAAAATTTACAAGTGAAATTCTCAAAAATACACATAGAAAATACTTCAGTTATTATGACTGAGGACAGGTATACATGATCTGGTTTTAATTTTAAAATTTAGTATATTTTATTAATGTGAGAGATCTAAAGAATAAATAAACTTTGAAGTAGATGCATAATTTTTTAAAATGCATGTTACTGCTGTTAAAACACATACTTATAAATTTTTAATAAAATAATTAAATTTTAACATGTTTACTTTTGTTAATTTAAATTAATGCAAGTTAAATATTAATTTATTTAATGATATTTCCCACTCAGTTATTTCAAACAGCTCTTTTTTCTGACTTTGATTTCTTTCTTGCTAAAATTATTTGTTGCCATGAAAGATAGAATATGTGCATACTAACACTACTGTTCAAAGATTCTACATGTTGAAATTTTTGGTTTACATATTTCTTAATTATATTAAATGCAGTAATTATTTTATTCATAGTTTTAATCTATAATGTTATGAATACATTTTAAATCACATTTTACATAATTTAAATATCTTTACAAACTGAAGTTATTCAATAAAAATTTTAACTAAGTAAGCTCTAGAAATCTGTAGGATTGAGGTGATAAATAAGTAACCAATTGAGGCATTTGGCTAATGAGGTGTTATATTTTAAAATGTTTTGTCATATTTCCATATTTTGAACTTAAATTGGATTTAAACTTTAAAAAAAAGCCCAAGAATCTAGAATGATACTAAACTTTTGAGCAGTAACATATTATGTATATCGTTTAAGTTTATTTTAATTGACATTGCATACTTTAAATGCAATAAAACTTAAAAGGAAAGAAAAACTTCTGTTATTCATCTGTATTTTTCAAATCAGTGTGCTATTATTTTATTATAAATTCTAGTAGCTTTTTATTCTGATTCATAAAATAATAATTTCCTTAATTTATGTGAACAATAGCAAAACAATTGAGTTTTAAAGTAAGGACACTCAAAAATATATGAGAACATATGTGAATTCATTATGTGGTATTGTTATACAAATATAGATAATTTACTGATCAACTGTTAGTGTTATTATAAAACTGTAAAACGTTAATCTTGCAACTAAATAATCTAAATTTTTGAAAAAATATTAATTTTTTATATATCTGAGATTATCTGAATGATAAATTGCCGGTAAAAATATGCAGAATAGCTGAAAAGTGCCAACTCCTTTTTTCTCAACTTTTACAAATTACTATTATTAGCAATATTAATTAGGTTTCATATATATAATATTACTTGGAAAAATGATGTAAATTCTATAAAAATTAGCTTTTATTGTAGAGTAAAATATATATGTTAGATTTTTAAAAAATATATTAGAATAATTTATGCATATTCATATAAATAAATTTATTCTGCATAATATATAGTGCAATGATAATTTTCCCCACTTAGGATTTGTGCTGTTTGTAAGCATTCTTTTGTAGAACCTACTTTTGCTAGACATTCCAATGCTACATTAACTCATACACAATGTGCCAAACATCTTAATATGTCCCAGGACTCATCTACATTTAAAACATCTCAATCTAATTTGAGGTGATAAAAACAAGACTTAAACTGGACAAGACATCATTAATTGCTTCTAAAGGTATTGTGTGATTTTATATTTTTTTAAATAGAAAAAAATATTTCTTTGAAGAATTATTTATTGTTTGAAAGTAAAGTCATAAATAATTGGGTGTTTCTTTTTTTTCAGCTCTCTGAGACTAAAGTTTCAGTGACATAGAAGAAAGCGAAGTGTCTTCTTTTTTTGGTGTAATTTTTTGTAAACAAGGAATAGAAAAATTTATAGTTATGTATGAATGTTACATTTATATATATATAATTCATACAAAATTAGCAATCACTTTCCAGAAAAGGATTTGATGAACATAAATTATTTAATCACTTGTGTGGTTTTTGAGTGAATTATTTTACTTTTATTAGAGAATTTAATACTTTACCTTTTGAATAATTTAATGAATCAAATGCGAATTCAGATTTTATATGTAGTTTTAAAATAATAATTTATAACTGCCAGATGAAATGATCAATATAAATACATTATTTATTTTTAACTAATTTAAAAAAGTTAATTGGGTGATTTTTTTTACTAGAGAGTTTTTGTACCAAATAATTATGGATTAACTATTAGCCATACTCACTGATATGCCATTGGTTGTGGGCGTGATGTCAGCTGAAAGGACCCATAGTAATTTAGGGGTGCATATGTGGATATGAACGGTGTAATGTTATCTGCTCTTGCGGCAGTAAGGCGGTAAAACATTACTCCATTTAATTAGATTAACTGCAAACTTGTGATATTATAAGAAGAAAAGTACTTTTTCAAAGAGATAATTACTAAAATGAACTCTTTGGAGTAGAAACAAATTTAAATTTTAGGTGCAAATAATTATTATTACTTAAATATGTTTAATATGGTTAGTCTTCTATGTGAGCAGAAATATTTTTAAAGTCCTTTTCATAAGTTCATGTTTGAATATCAATCATAAAAAGAAACCAAAGAAGAAAAGAAATCAGTGTAAAGTTAATCATAATCTGTATATTTTGATATGAGTGAAGTAATATGACTATTTTTTTAGATATATTATTCTAATGACTCTTATATAACACAATACTTAGAGACATTTCCTCTCCATTTTCTTTTTAAGCATTTACATGACATTAAGCAGAGAAAATAAAATAAAAATTATTTCATGTCAGCATTTTGTTGAGAAATGTAAAATGATTTTATTGGTGGACTTAGGTACTGTGTAAATATTGCAAATCTTGTTATTTATTAGGAATGAAAAGAGAAAATAATATACAAATGTATGCTAGCAATTTTTCATAAATAAGATCAGAAATCGGTAAATAATGCTATTGAAAATCATTAAATGTACTTAGATCATTATATAAATCATAGATCAAACTGTAATTATGTATTATAATAATAAATCCAAGGCCCAGTGGTAACGTGTCGCGCTTCCACACCACAAGTTCGGGGTTCTATCCTCGAGCTGGGCAAGGTCGACTCAGCCTTTCATCCCTTCAGTGGGTCTATAAATGAGAACCAAGCTTACTTGGGGACTAAACACTGGGGGTTTCGCTTCAGGCTGAACACCTGATTGGAATATCTGCTCATGCACCCCAGTGCCCAATGCTCACGTATACTGAGATGGGCACAGTAGGCCTTGGCCCTCATGGACTGTTGCACCACTGAGTTTAGTTTAGTTTAATAAATCCATAGCCCCAGTTTTAAATAATAATAGCTATATTAATTTGTTTTATCATAACAATTCATTTCTCTGAAAACTTTTATTTAAATAATTGTATTAGGTAATTTTTCTGAAAATTAAAGTTTTCTATAAAAAAATTTATTTAAAAAAAATACTTCTCAAATAACAAAGTATTTATCTATGCATAATCGAACAAAATTTTTTTGCTTAAAATCAATGAAATGAGTCTTCTACAAGGTTCTGCTGTTCATCAAGAAAATTATTGTTTACTTTCTTATAGTAAGTATTTCAATGGCCCATTATATGAAAAAATAAGATAAATTTTAAAACATATATGTTAATATATGCTACATCATTTATCCTATGTGACATGTGTTAAATAAGGTAAATTATAAAACATACATGTTAGAAGCTCGTTGTACACCCCAGCATGTCAAACTCATATAATATTATGGGCCGCAAGTTCTATTTTATATTAAGATGAGGCTGCATGATTTTTTAAAATTTAAAAGAGTTATATATTCGAAACAAATGTATGCATTGTGTTTAATAGAAGCAAAAAAAATAGTATAGTTAAAAAAATGTTTAGCGAATTCTACCTATTTTTTCTGTGTTGGTTTATTATTTTCTTACATATTATTTGTGTACCAATTTATTGGCTTGGCTGCAAAAATGTTCATTGTGGGCAGCGAGTTTGACACTCCTGTTGTACATTGTTGATGATTAAAATTACAACATTATGAAGGACAGATGATACAAACATCGCATTTGCATGAGAGGAAGAGGATGCCAGGATTTTAAAAAAATTGTATTTCAGTAGAATGGAACAACGCAGGAAAAAGAAATGGCGGCTCAAGTTCTATATAAAAGCATGCAGCGGGTTTCTCATTAAAAAATTTGCATTTACATATTGATTAGTTGTGCTATGCCTTGTATAAGGAGAAATAGCCATCAACATGTGTTGGAATTCGATAGCAGATCAGGATTTTTTGCAATATTGTTACTCACATTAATCAGAATCCGACTGTCACACGAATGTAGAATCGATGGGTTCAGGGCGAGCATACTAGATGTCATGCAAAATCTCAAAGGTTTCCTGTCACTAATGCTAGAGAGGACAGACATATTGTTGTGTCTGTCAGCGTTGTAGGATCGTATAGCCACATGACACGAAAAGTCTGGAATTGGGCTTGGTTGTAACACGACAAGTAAACAATGCACTGGCTGTTCATCAACATTCGGAGTAGCATGCATTGTCTGCACAGTGACCATTATTGTGGCTTCCCTTGATATTACAGAACAGAGATGTGTGGTAAGCGACAGTGATGCGGCCAACAAAACTGTATACACGAGTGGTGTTACATCGGATTTCAGAAGTATCCATATCTGGACTTACCAAGAAGAATGCATGTGTTCTGCTTGCATTTGAGTGTCTGGAGGTACCGAGAAAAATGCATGTATTCCACTTGCATTTTGAGTGTCTGGACTTACCGAGAAGAATGCTTGTGTTCTGCTTGCATTGGAGTGTCTGGAGGTACTGAGAAGAATGCATGAGTTCTGCTTGCATTTGAGATCGTAATGCGAGCCCTACACCTGGTGTGGGCAATTGCCATTGGGTACACAACACGATTACCTCTTGTTCGTCTGTTGTAATCTGGACATTCAGCTTTATATTTAAGGCAAATGGCTGTGCCCTATCTTCGAAACATTATTTTTCAACAAGGTAATGAAAGACCACGTTTCCAGTGACGTCTTAAAACTTTGCGAGGCCCTGAACCCCTGCACAAATGTAGGTTCCACCTGAGTCTTAAAATTAGACAGTACATGACATACATTAAATACTCGTACAAACAATAACCCAAAACCAATAAATGGGCATGACTTACAATCGTACAAACCGGCTCGATCAACTGCTATCTTTTGATTGAATGGGTAATGATAGTGTATGGGGATAGGCCTAGGCCTATACATGGACGACGGTCATCCCATGTAGCCAGTTGACATGTCGTCCGAAATTCCCAGTTTTTCGGAGACTACAACCGGAAATAACTTTAGACCGCTGAAATTATTCGAATCATGATCCTGTTAAGGCTGAGTTGAGAATGAGACCCCCATTGTGGCCGAGGCCTATGTCTTAAAACGTCCTTGCATGTTGCTGTGATCATATTCTAATCTTCTTCGACTTGGAGGATTTTCGACTGTTGTTCTGGCCAATCCATACTCCACATTTTTCGCTCATTAGCATTATCTAATCATGGGTTTCTGAGAGATTGGGGTGCATTCGCTCTCAAGCCACTACACTTAATAAATTAGCTTGAAGGCTAAAACCCTTATTTTAACAATCTCAAACGCTTTTAAAAACAGTAAAATTACCATTTAATGAGTAATATCAGATTTTTTTTTCCATGTAGGCCTTTATGATCAATGATTACTAGTATTGAATGCAAATGTTTCGTGAATCTACCAAAACAAAAGATGATCTGACTTTTATAATTCAGGAAAAAATATTCAATGTACATAAAAACTGTCTTGCAGTATTGATGACACGTGTAAGTGGTTGTCTGCTGTTATACCACAGATATATATACCAAGCTTTTTTTTCGAGTTAGGAGATAATAAGTGTGCCTTTAGTCCTGAGCTTTCATCTCCAATTTGGAATGTGAGGTCGACTCAACTCTTAAAACTTACCCAAATGCGGAGTTTAGATTCTCAATTGAAAATACAGAGAATGCTGTGAAGAGAATTTTAGGAAGAAATGTATAAAAGTATTTAAAATTAAGATCTCAAATGAATTTTTAAAAAGAACTAGTATGATGAGAATTTCAAAAGGAGTATATTTTTTTTATTAACGCCAACGTCCTTCAGACATAATGCGTCTTGCAGTACAGTATAAAGTAGTGTTGCGCTAGCAGTAGGGAGAACTCCACAATTGTCTTGCGAGAGAACATGAAGTAGAGAGGGGCAATTGAATAGATGCTCCCCAGTCATTGGCATGGATTTACAGAGGGCAGAGTGGTGAATCAGCCAGGCCAATCTAAAACAGATAGGTCTGCAGGTAATCATGCCTGGTGATGACTCCAAAACATGCCACTCCCTCCACCCTAGGTAGGACAGAAAGTTGAGCACGTCTTTGTCCATCGAACAGACACGACCAAGATTTACCAACAGCCAGCTCTGTAAGAGTGGATATTCTTTTCTGACGAAATTTGTCTCTGAGAAGTCGCTTGGCGTTTCGAAGAGGAATTGGTAAGCAAGGTGGATGCAGCGTCGAAGCTTTTTTAGCCAACTTAATCGGCTCGTTCGTTTCCATGAATGCCGCAATGGGATGGGATCCATTGAAGGACGACCTTTCTTCCGATGCTAAGAAATGAGTCAATAAGTTGTTTGCACTTGAACTCAAATTCTGATGAGAAATGATCGTAGCCAGATACGATTTTAATTGCAGCTTCAGAATCTATGAATATCACAATATTTTGGCCAGGAGTAGCAACTAATAGCTCTAAAAGCCATAAATACTGCAAAAATCTCACCTTTAAAATTGTCTGACCAGGTACTAAGAAGTTCTTTAAGATTAAAAGAGTTGGAGAAAGCTCCAGCCCCACCAAAGGAAGCTGTGGTGGAGCCATCAGTAAATACATGTAGCCAGTCTTGATCTGGATATCTTTCATGGATAGTAGCCAGCACTGAAGATGTTAACTCAGTCAGCAAAGGGAGTAACAGCCAGATTTAGTATTACAAGTGAGTTGATACATGAAAATTGACAGGCTGAGAATTTCTATTGGTCGAGGAAAATAGATTATAAGATTATTTTTGTGATACTTGAGTGGAGTTAAAAAAAAAGTAAGAGGTTTAATAATTTAATTGTGAGAATATTTATGTGTGTGTGGACCAACATAGCCTATCAAGGGTGTAGTTTTCTATTTTTACTAGGGAATTATTTTTTTTAAATTGTCAACATTTGCAAAACTTTTTTTGGATAAAGGTTTTTACTATAATTTGACACTGTTCAGAGACATCTTGAACCAGCAGACCAAGAAGAGCAATTATTTTAAAATTTGGTTTACCCCCTTATATCATGCTTACTATTGTGTCTATTCTGCAATTTTCTTGACCATTTCTGTGAGATGCTGCATTTTATAAATATCAAAAATTCTTGATACAAACTTAAATCATAAGAGAAAAATCATGTTTGATTATTTTTTTTGATACATAAATATTTTTTATTAACGAATTGAATTTCTTTAAATTTTTCAATTCCAACCTTGATATAAAATATTGAAAAACTTCAATATTCTGTTAAATAAAAACTAAATTGTTTACTTTTCAAAAGTTAATAATTGCTAAAAATTTTTGTACTTTACATATTTATCTTTTATAAGTAATAAAGATTCAACAAAATCCAATTTGAGCTTATAAAAGATTGCAAAATTGAGAATAAAGAAACGAGAAGCATTTCTACACATGTATTTTTATTAAAGTTTATCCATCAATTACAAAAGTATTACAGGATTAAGTCATATCAACATTTGGATCATTAAGAAAAACTATAACAGTTGGAAATATTTTATAAACCAATTTTTAATCTAAATATTCATATAAATATTGGTTTTGTGTTAAATTTAGTTATTACTTCCCTATAGAGTATTACAAATTAGAATTCATTATGAAAGCAATGTAAAAATCATTCAAAAAATTTTCAAAATAAATGGGGACACATTTAGATATTAATCTTCTACTTTCAGCCATTCTATTTCACTCTGAATGTTGCTCCTAGCTTGCTTTTCATGTTTTTCTTGAAATTCTTGAGTGGCATAAATGTTTGGTATTTGCAAAAAATGCTGAAGAATCTAAAGTATAGACAAAATTGAGAATAAAGAATAATAACAAAGAAATATGTACCAAGAAAAAAAAGTTTATTACCTTTGATCGTACACCATTGTATTTTGATTTTGGCATAAAATGATATTCTTCTCTAATTTGTTGAGTGTATTTTTTATATTCTGCAAAAAAAAAAAGTTTATTTATTGGAATGAGAAAAATTCTGAATGAATAAGCAAAAGATGTACAGTCTTGTTTAACTTACCAACTGGATCAGAACCTAAAACACTCATATCAAAATCTAGGAAATAATGCAAATCATCTTTGCCAAAAAGACCTTCCTTTTTATGCTCATCAGTACAGTGAGCTTTCAATGCTAAAATCAGTTCTTTAACTTTGGCAACTAGTTCTTCATTCTGAAAAATATATTTAGAGTTAAGAAATGAAAGAAAATTCTTTCAATTTTCTACTTAAAGTTATTTAAGTATGTATAATTTTGATAAACTCATTATTAAATACGTAAAAATTGAAGATTTTTTTTAAAAATTATGAACTGTTATTGGGAGGTATCTTGAAATACTTATTTTTCAAACCACTATTTTTTTTTAAATTGTAGTTTTCTAATACTAAATATTTGCTCTGTGATGCAAATATTTTTTTATAAACATATTTCAAAATAGATATATTTGGGAAAATATGACTCAAAACTCATTACAATATATTTAACAGATTTTGTAATGTTAATTTTAGGTGTCTATGTTGTTGTTGCTAATGCTATCTGTCTGACGTAGTCAGATCAAGGCCCACAAAATTCATCATGGCATCGGGCTAGATTGTACTCCTGTCGTTAGCCATAGCTTTGGGCCCCATGCAGGTGACAGTACGATTTGGCTCGGTTCCACCCCAATTTTGAGGGAGAACACCCTGGGAGTGGTCAGGGGCTTTCCCTTCCACTAACCTCACGAGAGGACTAGCAGCTTGACGGCCTTTTAGAGTACCCCTATGCCACGAAGGCACTATACATTTACAAACATCCATGCCTTCTCCGGGATTCGAACCCAGGCCCTACAACACAGCAGTCAGCGTCGCTGACCACTATACTGGATGAGTGAATCTATACAGGTGGTTATCAAAATAATTGAAACACTTGTGAATAAAAGTGGAATTTTTAATGCACTTTGTAAGCATTAAAATATAATAATAGCAACCAGTTTTTTTTTAATAAGTAGAAATGTATATATTCTGGTAGTAAGTGGTAGCTTTATTGAAGTTCTGTAAATCTTGGATTTTTTTCAAAAGCAAAAAATGACGGGCCTCTCATATTTTTAGAGACCAAATTGTAGGAGCCCAAGTGTAACCAAAACATCCCAACTTTTAGGCATTTCTAGAGGTATAGTGTCTAAAGCCATGACAGCATACAAGCAGCGTGGCAAGACAAGCTCAGCAAAGCAAAACAGTGAGCAGAAAGAGAAGCTTGGTGAAAGAAATCGATGTGTATTGAAGCATATTGTATTGTCCAAAAAGTGAACTGCAGAAAAAGTAATCACAGAGCTCAATTAGCATCTGGAATCTCCAGTGTCAATGATAACAGTTAAAAGGCACTTTTATAAACAGAACATTTAGGCAGAGCAGCAATTCCAAAGCCACTTGTCACAGATGCTAACACCAAATGTCATCTACAGTGGTGTCACTCAAAAAACCTGGTCGATTGTTAAATGGTAGAAAGCAATATGATCTGACAAATCGTCTTTCACGCTTTTCGTTACAACAGGTTGAGTGTGCGTTTGGAGGACACCTGCACAAAATTATGATTATGATTGTCTCCTTTCAACTGTCAAGTATGGAGGTGGATCTGTTATAATATGGGCAGCAGTGTCATGGTTTTCTGCTGGACCAATTGTAACCCTAAAAGGAAGGATCACTGGGGAAAAGCATAGAGAAATTTTAGTTGATCAGGTTCATCCTATGATGTATACTTTGTTTCCTGCAGGAGATGGAATTTTCCAAGATAATGTTTGATGAACACGAGAATGAAGTTAAACATTTATCTTGGCGCACACACCTCATTGTAATTGAGCTGTTATGGTCTATTTTAGAGTGTTAAATATAGAATTGATATCCTCCACCAGCATCTCTTTTAGTGAGTGAGTGATATTTACCTCACTGTAGAGCGGCATCTCTTCCAAAAACTTTCTCAATATCTACCTGAAGAAAGGTACAATATTCACTATTCAGCACTTGTATGAATTGATTTTCAGGCGAATTCAAGCTGTATTACATGCCAAAGGAATCCCTACACCATACTAATAAAGGATTCTTTAGAAATTTAAAGTGTTTCCATTATTTTGATAACCACCTGTGTATATGTAATTTATTTTTATTTATAGTTTGAGTATAAATCATTGTGGACACATACAGAACTTAAACATTTACACATGTTCCTTTTTTGTCAAATACACAACATTAATTTCGCACAATAAGCTACTGACTAAAAAAATTCATGATTCTGAGTCACTTAGGGAAGCATTTAAGATACTTAAAAGATAATGCAAGTACATCACTCTTTTCCATGTGTTGCCACATGAGAACTTTGAAAGTTAATTATATTTAATATATTGTAAATTTTTTAATCTTCATAATTATCTTTGATGGTTAGCCTTGAATGGGCAACTGTTAAGTTATTCTTCAACCAATGATCTACTACAACTTCATTTTGCTTATAAATTTAAATTAATTCATGTTTTCAGGCATCTAAAAGCTTATCAAAACAGATTCAATACTCTAAAATACTAAGACAAGATATTTTAGTAGAAGAGTAATTCAGTAGAAGAAATAATTTAATTCTATAATTAAATTCCTTAAGCCTCTATTTTCTAAATCTTTCCATGATTCATCTAAAATCAGTCTGATTTGACAAATAATTTAGAATTATAATAAATCATTAAAAGGTCAGCTATTTCATGTCTGAGTTACAGTATAAATTCAAGTTTATAGAGATATTTTAAATCTGGAAAATTGTTATAGTAATTCTTATATTAATAAAAGATTTTATTTTAATATCTTTGGAAGCAGAATTTTTTAGGGTGATAATTTCTAAAAAGTGTAATTTAATGCATTTTTATTTAAAAATTCACAGACAATCATGTAGAAAAAATAAAAGGTTTCATTTCACAAATGCAAACTAATGTGAAAACTTCTGAACATAAATTGGTTTATCAGTATGTATTTGCTTTACATATTATGTTTGGAACTAAAAATTATTTGCAGTTTCCTTAAAATGTAATTTTTTTTATGACATGATGAAAAGAACAATATTGGAACTTTTTAGAAGTATTTACTTACACAAACAGAAAACTATGCTACACTGAAATATTCCCTTTTCACAGCTATTTTAAAGGAGAATCCTATATTTATGAAGAAGAAAAAAGCAAAATAATAAAGCAAATAAGAAAATAAATAGGAAAAAATATTTAAAAAGCCAATATATTAAACAATGCAAGGATAGGTATTAAGCAAAATAAATAAATAAATGATAGTAGATAAACTTTGCTGATTGACACATTTCAATTTCAAAAAAACTTTAAATTTAAAACAAAACTTTGTTTAGTGCAAAGGAAAAACACTGTTTTAATATGCAAATTCATTTGTGATTAAGATTATCCATAATTATATAACATACTTGATCACTTTTTTGTAAGTTAACTTACAAAATGTTTATATTATTTCTATAGTTTGGAGTAAAAGATCATACACTTTGAAAGAATACTTTTTTTTATCTAAATATCAAACATTCTAAATTCTTACTTTTGATAATTCTGATTCAGTACAAAATTCATTAAATATTTCTACACTTCGATCTTCATTTTCTTGAGAGCGAGGATCATATGCCATACTGAAAAGCAGAAAAAAACAATCAGTAACAGGTATTTTTAAAAAATAAAACAGTTTTAAATGGAGATAGAAAGTTAATTTATAATATGAAGGTCAATTATGTTATTTTAGTTATAGCAATATGCAAATAAACACAACTCTTTCATAAAGAAAAAAAACTATAATTTTTGGGCCGGCTGGGTGGCATGGTTGGTTTGTCACTGGCCTTCTGCACCCAAGATAGCGGGTTCGCCCCCGGCCCAAGTCAGTGGATTTTCATGATGCAGAAAATCGACAGTAGCCATGTCGTATGATTATGTGGCATGGAAAAGATCTAGTATCTCCCCAAGAGCTGGTATCACTATTTAGTGCAGCGCCATGTAGACAGATACCAATCGCTACAGGTAATTTTGATGCTCAGTTTCCTCCACAGAGGGAGGCACCTGAGCTCTGACAATGCAAACCTGTACTAGGATTTTAATTTTGCCGAAAGCACCCAAGCCAAACAGACACTCTAGAGATCTTTTACATGCTGTACAATCATACAACATGGCTGCTGTCGATTTTCTGCATCATGAAAATTCATTGACTTGAGCCGGGGTCGAACCCACAACCTTGAGTGAAGAAGACTAGCGACAAACCAATCACGCCACCCAGCCAGTAAAGATGCCAAAGATATGCAACCAATGATGGAAAACCATTTTCATATGTTCGAACACAATAATAATGACAGCATTTAGTGACATTCTTTTATTTGGTAGTGCCTTTTAATTTGGAGAAATTAGTTGATGGTATAATACATAAGCACCAATTTTTTTCCTGCTTGTGTATTATTGCAACCACAGTGAAAATTGTCAAAATTAAGAAGTGTGCAAAATTCTGATAGTTTATAGAAATATGCAGGGAGACAAAAAAACTATTTTTGGTTAAAGAACCTGATGAGGTACAACAACATTAATGAAGAAAATTAATAAATAAGTAAGAGGCAATGGAATATTAATCGATTTTGACTGCTGGTAAACATTTAAAAGATACCTACAAAACTTTTTTAAAAGCAAAATCTGAAAGAAATTTAAAATGTGCCCATACCAAAATAATGGATGCAAGAAATAACTACTTTATTATCATCATTCATCTCTTCCGAAAAAGTCGCCAATATTAGTCAGAATGGTCTCTTAAAATATTTGTTGAAGTGAAATGCAAAGTAGCAGAACATATAATAATGAATATAAATTATTAAACATGAAAAAAGGTTTAGAACATTAAAAAAAACATGAAAAGAAAATCTTATATGTTCAATATATATAATATAGTATTTAAAATAAATATACCTTCCAAAGTAATTTTAAAAAACTGCAAAACAATAAAAAAAAAAAACTAAGTTTATTCTTTCATAATAATATGTAAATAAAAAAAATTAACACAATTTGTATAATTCAAATTAATACTAAACAGTATTTAAAGATAATATTGATAAAGTATATTTATTATGAGTGTATAATTTATTATTATTTAAAGCAACATATTGCTTTAAATATTTTCAACATTCACCAAACATGTAAATGATAATTTTGTTCAATTGTTTTCATGTAATTTAATAACATGTAAATGGAATGAATTAAATCCACATTCATTTATATTTTTTCATAAATATACACACTAATGATTACTACAAAAAAAAAATATTTTAGCAACTGTAAATATTATATATATATATATCCATTTTAAATAAATGCACAGCTAATTCTTCATATCTAAACTGCAATATTAAGGTAACACAATTCAAAATTTTTGACGATGTGTGCGAAAATGGAGCTTAATTTTCTATGTAATATATCATAACTTTAGGTGGTAATACATAACACCGATACAGAATTCTTTCCTAAGTATATGAGTTAAAATACAGTTAAGAGACATTTTTCTACTACTAAATATTTTTACTATAAATTTGAAAATATATTCTTTTAGAACACATCAGTACACACACAGGGAATAATTATATCTTATTAGTGCTACAGCTTGTATTAACAAAAGTTAACATTTTTAGGCAAACATTTATTAATAACCTGAAAATCATTGCATTTCACAATATGAATTCCTTTATAATCAATAACACTCACTCGTGAAAAAAGATAGCGTACGATACAGCATCTTTGTTCTGAATTTCATTAATAAGGGAATCCATATGAGTAAACATTCGTTTAACATGAACAAATGTATGGTATTTCCTATGTGGTCTAGTATAAGAGGATTTCAAAGTATTCCACCATTTTTCAACCACACTTTTCTCTAGATCTGCATTGAGATTAAACCATTTTTGATTAATGTAAGCATCAATGTCCGACTCCTCAGAAACCATATCTGAAAAACAAATATTATGTTTTAGAAATTTGTAATTTTCTTTCATTCATATAAATATTTATTCTTTTACAAGGGGTTATTATAAAACATTGTGCTTTATTATGTACATGAAATATGTATTAATCTAAATATATTTAAAAAATAATGTAATAAATTTAAACATTTCTGCACCCCTTACTAATTAAAAATTTAATGTACAATACTCAATTTATTTTTAAGTTTTTGAGAGATACATGTATTTGAAATAAAAATAAAATAAATCAACCAACTGAAATCGGAAAATTTTTAATTACAAACATTTGTTTGGTTATTTCTTTCAGATTGCATCCCTAGCCCATGCTTAAGTCGGCCTTATGGGAAATCTAATCCTGACTACATACAAATTATTTGCGATTTCTTATTTGAAAAATAACAAGCAAATAATTTTATCACACATTTATAACCAACGATAAGGACAAAAAGGAAAGGAGGGAAATAATGAGAATCAATTAAATAAAGCAAAATAATTTAAAATGTGGCATAAGGTATGGTAATAAAATGTTATAAAAATTATAATGAATAATTTAAATAAAAAAATTAGACGCAACTAAAATAATTATTCAAAAAGTGTTTTCTGAATGCATGGATGAAAAGTAATAACATTATTATAAGGTAACAAGGAAAACATTTTCTTCACTTGAGTAAATTAATTATTCCTCTATAAAGAAAAAGGACAATGACTTCACAAAACAATTAAATTTTAACTGCCTTTTCAGACACAAATAAGTAAAAAATTTACAACAAAAAGGAAATATATTTCACTTACTGCTGTTAAATAAAAGAATTCTTAACTAATTTACTTTTAATACCGAAACAAAGTAAACTTGCCAAAATGACAATATTCAACAAGCGTCTGCACTAAGTTTCGATGGTTACAGTGAACTTATAGATTCGTGAAAGGTATTGCAAGAATAAAAATTTTTATGTTTTCAATTTTACCACACACTCCAGGAATCATTTTTCTACCAATAGATTCATTGAGTTGAAATATTTGTAAGAGCTTCTTTCCATGTTTTAGGAAAATGTGAAAGACGAATGTAAATATACCTGAAAAAATTCTGCAGCATATTCAATCAAATGTTCTTCGAGTGGACCATTTGAACTGCGCTATAATTGTATGGAATATGTACCATTTAAAAAGTTCTTTTTTTTTAAAGCAACCAAATGAGTTAGAGCATTACGTGAAAGTAAGAATGGAAAAGAATAAAAATAGAAAATAAAAATATAGATACATAAAATCAGGGCCGGATCATGACCTTTGGGGCCCCTGGGCTAACGATATCTGGGGGCCCTTTAAATAATTTAAAAATTTGCCTTTTTCCTAAAAAATTACTGTGCAGAAAAATTTGAAATATACGAAACTAAAAGTTTTTCCCCCCAAACAGTTTAAATACGTTATAAGCAATAACATAATTTACAAAAAAAAAAAAAAAAAAAAAACTTTTATGTTGAATATTCTTTTATTTGCTCATCACGTTTTAAGTCTTAGGTGAGATCAATATTAATAGAAAGAAGTTATTAATAGCTAAGCCTAGTATTTGTCACTTTTGTCCTATATTTGTTTTCTATGTAGAACGTTTTAGAGAACGCACGCTCCACTTCACAGCTAGTAATACGGATCATTATAGAAAAATCTTTAAAATGGTATAAAAATTTAGAAAAACCCGAACTAGTTTCTTTTCAAAACTTAAATTGTATATATCACTACAAGTATAAGACTCTAGCTGAGTTTTAGATAAGTTTTTAACTGAACACCTTCATTTACTAAATATTCGTCTACATCATCTGAATTGTAATCAGTAATAGCGCGTATACGGTCCAGGTCGACGTTCTCCTTTCTTTGATCTTGCAAATCCATCAAAAATTTTAATTTCTTACTATATTCTGCATATATATACTCTTGAATTCTTCTATTTAAATCAAGGATTAGCTTATCTAACACTACAATAATCGTGTCTCTTTTAAAATTTTCTGTCCCGTACACAGCTTTTTCTGTGAATTTATCTGCAGATTTTGAAACAACCCGTCTCTAGTTCGCATCGCTATATTCTGTTTCTACATTAGGACTTAATTTTTTGGCTGGGTCTTGATACTCCTTTCATTTTTGATCTGATTCACATGTCGTGCATTGCTTATAGACGTTTTTAATGACACAATGAACTTATTCCCTTCACAGATGTCCAAACCCCAAGAATCTGTAATTTTTGGTTAACTGAATTAAATCTTTCTAAAATTTCTTCCCAATATATAATTAAAATGGCAGTTTCGAGTTTTGTTAATTTCTTAAATAAATTTGCTGCATCTTTTTAAAATTATTTTTTTCATTTTCATTGTCACTAAATGTCTTAAGAATATTCATGATATTACAATATTTATCTCTTGAGGCTTCAAAAGGATCGTAGTGACAAGACCATCTGGTCTGGCTTGAACTTTTAAAGATAAATTTCAGTTTAAGTTCACGATTTAGAAGTTTCTGCCTATAGATCGAAGTAGAAAGGCAAACATATATTTGTTGCACTAAACCAAAGAAGTTCAGGATTTCAGTTTGCAACCTTAACTGATTCTGCACAACTAGATTAAGAGAATTTGCAGAAAACGGCACATAATTAGCGAATTTATTTATTTTTTTCTTTTAGCTTTTTCTTAATGCTTGCACAGCATTACATGGACCGGACATATTGGTAGCGTTGTCATATGACTGCCCCCTACAATTATCCAATAGCAGTCTATTTGTTTCTAAAAATTCTTGAAGATAATTTAATATAAACCTGTGTGACTACTAATCTTAATTAATGAGACACATCTTCCATACACTTTTCCCCGAAAACATTATCGTAGTATAATAGCAAGTTATTGTGGGACAAATCTGCTTATTTGAATCCATCACTATTGTATAGTACTTTGTGTCATTATTATTTATTTGAGTTATGTAATTGTTTAATGATTTGCTTGCTCATGATCTCAACTATTTGCTCATATATTGTTTTTGATAAGTACGATATTAACGATTTTGGTCGTAATTCTCGCAGTTCAATATATTCATGAATGAATTAGTCGAACTCTGCTAGCAGTTTCTGGTTACCCATAAAATTACCATTATGAGGGGCACTAAAAACTTCCTCGGTACCTCTAAATCAGCGATACTCAACCTGTGGCCCATGGGCCGCATGTAGCCCACTTGACCATTCTGAGTGGCCCGGTCTAGGTCCGTTAAAATAACAAATTCAATTATTTAGGAATAATGTATTAAAAATTTAGCGAGTCTATCAATCAAGCAATCAAATCTATCAATATTGCTATCGATGTCGTTCTGGTACAAATTGTGAAATAATTTTTTTTCTTTTTGTTATTGTAATGGTTAGTGACAACAAATAGCAATGCAGTAGCGACCATTTTATAGGTGTAACTAATTTTTAACTAACCCTCATGTCTAAAAAATATTTGCTGTTTCAAGACTATTGGGATCTTGACTATTTCGTAGAAAAAAACAAACATGGATCAACAACTTGTTTGATTTGTCGTGAAAATGTTATAAATAAAAAATATAATTTTGATCGCCCCTGTACTACTAAACACAAATCTTTCAATGGCTCTTATTCTTGAGGATCCTTTTAAAGACGAGATAAAGTGATTTTCTTTAAAAAAAAACTTTGAAACAGCAATAAATATTTTGCAGGTGGTAATGTCACAAAATGCAGAGGTAACAAAAGCATCCCATAAAATTTATTACATTATATATATTGACAAACATATGAAATTGTTAATGATAAACTTAAGAATTATTGCAGAAATTGTTAGTGTTTCTTAAATGCTTCCGATGTACTCTCTGATGAATTCAATTATTTGTTCAGATATTGTTTTTTATAAAATCAAAAAATATTTGAATAAATTTGAAACCAAAATGCGCAATAAGAACAGACAGTTTATACAGATAATACTGATTTCAGTCTGTAGTTCAATAAAAACTCTTTGCTACCACATCCTGCGATGGACAAATTAATATCTGAAATAAAAATATGTAATTTTTTGTCAAAAGAAAAAAAATCAAATTATCCAAGTACTTGGCAGATTTGTTTTTATGACAGTAGAATGCAGACAAGGGGCTTGGGATCATTGATAAACGGAAATTGAAAAATTCCCCTGTAACTGGGTAAAAAGTGAATGAAACCTATATTTTGTGAGTTTTGTTTGATAGAGTTTGGTATAGTTTTAAAATAAGATCCAAAATTATGAGATTCAATATTTTGACCAATTTTTCACATTTTAAATGTCCTTGATCTTATAGCTTCCCCCTCTCTATTAATCCTCACGTTGCGGCCCTCGTAAAATACATGTCAGATGTATGTAGCTCGGCGTAAAAAAAGTTTGAGTACCCCAGCTCTAAATGCTAAACATCTTGTAGCCAAATACTGTACTACCGCAATAGCACGCTTGAGGAAATTGTGGTAATATTCTATATCTTTTCTTAGCTGCTCCTGTAATTGTTTACCTAAAAAAGACTTATTTTCTTTTCTTGTCAACCAAACTAACATTGAATTGATATGTTCAATAGAATTTTCATGATTTTCTAAACAACTTCTTACGTGTTTCCAAATAGAAAAGCCAATAGTGTATTAAGAATTTGTTTCAGAAAAAAGTTTGCAAGTGAAACAAAAAATACTACCAATACTAGTTGAATAACAAAGCCAAGATCTTTCCAGCACCGGCCATTTTTAAGTTTTTTAGTGAAATGATTATTAGAAAAGTATCTCTTTTGTTCTTTGTATTCTCTCAGCGAAACAGAATATATATTGTTTGGATCTTTATTTTGAAAATAACTCATTTCATGTGGAGAGATATAATCAATAAAATTATTACTTAGCGATTTAGGCCACGAACCTACATGAATAATCCTAATCTTCCTACTCCGTATCTTCATTTTTAAATAATTTAGAAATGTGTATTTGTACTTACTTTTTACTTGAAACCAATAAACAGGTACCTAAGTATCTTTTAATTTCAGGTATTTGCATAGGACATATCACCAAATCAGTATATTGTAACTTAGAATTCTTATTACACAAAAATAAATGGCTATAGAAATAGTGCCACTACGTTTGTATAAATGCTCTATGCTCATCGGCGCCGTCTATGATAAAGACTCTATCATAGAGCAGCGCCGTGTACAAACGAGTGTAATTAATCAACTGTATTAATAATAGAGTGTAATAGACTGCAATTAATAGAGTGTACTTAATAGACACTCTTTTAATTACACCGACCAACAAAATTTAAGTTTTGGAGAAGTACAAAAGAGGCTTTCAGTGGTTTTTATATTATTTACTGTGCTGATTTTGAAAATGACCTACATTTTTTCCCATCACATCAGGATTTTTTTGTAAAATCGATATTTTTGCTAAAACTTTATTTGAAAAGGACTTCTTTCGAACAATTTAGCCTGGGCAATTTGGCAACAGTGGTATTTATCCAGTTAAATCTATGTAAATATTGGTTCTTGATGAGGCAAATCAATTTCTCAGCAATTAGATGAAAAGTGTGCGAATGAGTGAATATTAACGTCGCACTGTACAGCTATACACGAGAGATTTTGGCGATGGACCTCGTAATTTTGAACCATGGTCAAATGACGAGGATGATACCTAAGATGGCACCCCCTCTCCTAACTATCACATCACATATACTGGAGAACGTTTGAGCTCTCGACAGATTTAACATACATCGCTTCCCTACACGGAGGGTCTTCAGCGGTACTAGTCTCAAACTCATGACATGCCTACCATGAGTCCGGGTGGCCGCATCGGATCGTGGCTAGCATGTCATGAGTTCGATCCCAGTACCACTGAAGACCCGCCGTGTAGGGGCGCGATGCACGTAAAATCTGTTGAGAGCTCAAACGTCCTCCCATTGGTGTGGTGAGATAGTTAGAAGAGGGGGTGCCAGCTCAGGTGTCGTCCGCGTCACTTGACCATGGTTCAAAATTACGCGGACCGTCCCCAAAAGCCCTCGTGTAGCTGAACAGTGGGAAGTTAATATTCACTTACTCACCCATGAGTCCGGTACCTTGGCCACTAGCAATTAGATGAAAATCATTGTTTCTAGACCTCACAGGCTGTCTCTGATCATGAGAAAAACAAGAAATTCTCTTGAGGATTAAACATTTTACATCCAATTATGGTGTAATTTCTAAAAGAAAATCAGCAGCATACTATTTTAATTTGTTTGTATTAAGGTATTTACATAAAATATGTAGACGATTTTCGAAATTAATGATTATTAATTTCCGTGTATTCGGTGGTAGGGCGGAAGAACAAAAGTAAATTGCTCTTGCTCTTGAAAATAAATTTTATATGGTACTTTATTTTTGATTTGTGTGTATTTTTTACTTTTTTATTATTTTATTACTATTTTGGTTGTAAGCACTTCAATTGGGAATCTTCAATCTTCAATGGGGAATGGGGCCCCCTAGAATCCGGGGACCCTGGGCTGTAGCCCATTTAGCCCATACGTAGATCCGGCCTTGCATAAAATATACTTGTATATGAATTACATTTTGAAAGATAAGTGTGCTAAACTGTTTTAAAAATTGAATCACAAATTTTATAGGTGAAATTTCAAAAAGGTTTTCTACTTTTCCAAATCGTTTTTTGAAATCAATCAGAGACCTTCACAAACCAAAGCTGATAGACTGGTTTGAATTAATGTTCCTATAGAGTTACACAATGTCAATTACGTTTTTCGTGATATAGAACTTTTGTTAGGCGACGATGATAACAGTATAGAGAACTTGTATCTTTCTCTTTAACTGAATATTTGTGTTCTAGTTTAATAGTACATGTACTATCTCTCATTATTCTATATGGTGAACTTTGGTGGAACTGAAACTTAAACCTATGCTACGACTCTCAAATCATGCACATGAAATTCGTGATCAAAATTTCTGCGTAACTCTAACAGATTACTGGAAATTTAGATAATATAAAAAGAGAATTGAACAAATTACTTTGAAGATATTTTTATAAGAACCAATCAGAGGTGGATTAAGCGACTGGAGGACCTAGCGGCCGCCAGGGACCTCCAGCACAGGTAAGGGCCTCAAGCTTGATGGATTCTTGTTATAAACTGAACGATACTGAACCGATATTATAATCCCGATGATTTTGGGTCTTGTAGCAGCCCTAGCCATCTTTCTTCCGTAAATCTGTATTGTTGCAATTTGCACAAAATTTTCGCATGCGGGTTTTTTTTTTGCACAAATTTTATTTTGAACAAATGAATACTATTCAAGTCAAATAAGTTCGTTTTTAGTTTACAGCCGTTCATAATTACTTTCGGATACATCTTATACTGATGCTTGGAAAAAAAATCCCAAGAAAAAATTATTGTAGACTAATTAAACTTCGGCAATACATTTGCTTAGGTAACAGGTTTCCAAGATCACAGGTTAATAGAGTCATTTCAAATGTGAAATGATGGTATATTTAAAACAGGCGTAACCAACAGAATTTTTAATGCAAGCATGCAAACAACTTTTTGTACAAGTACCGGATATCAGTTTGTGGGATGGAATTGCATGTCTGCTTCTCTTGGTTTGTCAATATAAGATTGTTTTAAATTCCGGTTATGGATGACGCTGTGATTGCAGTCCAATGATGTCCCATTCGCGCTTGATTGGCGATCTAGCAGGTCAATGCATCGACACTCTATAAAGCATGTTGGGTTACAACAGGGCGTGAGAGCGCACGTTATCCTGTTGAAAAACACCCCTTGAATGATGTTTATAAATGTCAGTGCAATATTTTGTATCACCAGAAGGACGAATCAGTTTGCAGTAACGGTGTGTGAATTAACCTTGAGAGTGCTCCTGAAATCAAAACTGACCCCAGACCACATTTCTAAGTATCGGTTTAATATGTTTAGCCCGCAGAAAGATTCCTTACAAGCGCTGGTCTGGCCTTCTTCCAATCAATATACGGTCATCACTGCAGTGATGTAACGTACATCCTGTACCCTCCCCCTAATGTTGGGGTGTAGGCTTCTAGGGGGCCCATAGGGGCTGACGTCAAGTACGGCTTGGGGCAAGAAACCTGACTTTGCAGGGGGGGGGCCTAATATTCTTCATTTCGCCACTGCATAACTGGCACCAAGACAGAAACAGGTTTGATTAGAGAACACAATACATCGTCACTCCGCTATCCAATGATCTCAGCATGACATTACTGAAATCGAAGATATTGTGATTTGGAGTTAATTGTATGAACGCCATATAATGTCTCGTTGGGAGCTATTTCTGATTGATTTGTTGATTCATTGATTTGTTACAATTCACTGTGTCAGTTTGATGCCGAAAAAAAAACTGTAATTTCTACTGAGATGAACGATGTTTCCCAACCTTGTGGTATATATGGAGGTCTTTTTTGTCAGTGGTGACCCGTGCGTGGCTGGACCATAGTTTTCTTCTTTCTTTTTTGAGATAGTACTTTTCCGCGACATTTGCTGCCGAAAATCCTGCACAATGGATTCATTCCTACCAAGTCTTTCTGCAATATCGTGGAAAGAAAATCCACCTTTTTTAAGCTTTATTTTTCTATTGTATAATACTAGTTAGCTGTTGATAATAACTTTTTCTTAAAGTCATGGTGGAATAACAACAACTTACTACGTCAAATCTCTTTAAAGTACACTTGATTCGCATCTTCAATGTGGCACAAATAGTGCTGCACTTATGCGCCATCTTTCGAATGTGTAAATAAGCCTACCAAATTTCTTTCATATAGCACAACTACTTCTTGGTGATGGGATTTTTATTTCCATCAGAGTATATGTTACTAATGAAGATAAATGAAACAAAATGAAGTTATGTGATAAAAGATATATGCCTAGTTCAAAGCAAACTATTTCAAACTAGTTGAGTTTAGGCCTTAATAGTAAGGTAAAGGTTAATAAAAGCAGCTCTGGATGAAATCCGTGATATGATTGAGGGGAAAAACACCAGGATACTGGAGGCAAATTTTTCTTTGGAAACAGATTGACAAATATGAAACTTTCCTAATGCACATGATTGGGGATACCATACCCCAAAGAATAAATGCTTCTAGCAAATCATTGTAATAAGTTGAGTGTGAATTATTAAAAATATCTAGTCTGCTAAGATCTCTAGAAAATTATATCCAAAATTTCATAAATGAATTTGGAAAAATAGAACTAGGAGCAACTGATTTATCAGGGCTCTCTTTTAAAAAGGAATCTGGACAAGCTCGCAGGTAGCAAAAGAGAAAAATTATTTTCAGTGAAAATAAAAAAGTCGGTTATGAAATTTTGTATTCGTGAGAATTTCTATTTTATGTCATATGAGATAGATCCAGAGCAGAACTATACCGAAGACCTGAGGCATATAAAACTGTTTAGAACACTTCACTGTATTTTTTGAAGAGAGAATATACGTGAAATTAAGAAGAAAGCTACACAAAAACTAAAGGGAACTTACAAAAACGATATTGAAGCTTTTAATTTTGACTATATGAATTGAATCAGTTTTTACTATTTTAAAAAGAAAACAGAGATACAATGAAGACCCCCACTAGAAATTTATCGAGTTGTAAGAGGTCTCGTGTAGACCGACATCTATATCGATATCGAATGCATAATATGAGAGATCTCTTTCAATTTTAAATCGTATTAAAATTATTTAAGAAGCTCTATGGGAGAGAAGACAAACACAACTCTTCCATATTATACATAGAACAGGATATTTTAGACAAAATAGATACAGCAAAAATAATTGATAATTTTTCAAAAGAGAGAAATCAAGAAGTAAAGTTGTATTGCAAAATTGTAATCTCTTTTTAGTACGGTTTTTTTCCTTCTAAATACAATCAAGATTTTTCTTTAGCCGTTGAGTTTTATTACTCTAACAGTACATTTTATTATTTTGATAATTAAAGGTCAGCGAATCTTTTCACACTATTTTAATTTTTTGACCCTTGAGTTCATGGGCCTCAAACCTTTTACCTCCAGGGACCTTCAACTATCTTAATACGCCTCTGTTAAGGTGACAAAAAATTCCATATTTTTTTGTCTTTCGACTGGAGTATAATAGTTTGGAGCAGAAAAAAATGAGAAGCTTAAACCCAAGAATTTAGTTGGAACAAGAACACCTCCTGTATGCTTCAGCAAGGAGGTGTTCTTGTGTGGTGGTGTAAATCGACTCTGTGATTAGGTAATTGAGAATTTTTTGATGGTACAGTCGACTCTCGCTAATTCAAACCTTCAATAATACGAGCCTCTTGCTAATTAGAAGTAAATGCTCAGCCCCTAGAAAAACTCTTGATATTTCGAACTAAAACAATACTTTTGATACACTCAATATTTCGAAGTAAAATCTGTGGTCGACCAGAATACACATGACAATTCGAAGTGATCTAATAAAACTCTTGACAATTCAAACACTCACTATCATGTAGAGTCCTGTAGCAAGCAGGATGGGGCTTAAATATTTTGTGTTGCATTGTCTCTGCTTGTCTCCCCTGTAACGTACCCCTTTGATGGCCATCGGAGTCAACTCCGATAACTCTGATAGAAGCTTAAGTGTCCCTAAACAAATTACGCAACTTTTCCCTTCAAAATCATGTTGATGTGGACGTTTTTCAAGCTTCATTTATTCTAGAAAAATCTATTAACAAAGTTTGATTAAATGCCCCCCCCCCCGAAAAAAGATAACAGATTTTTTTCGTCAAAAAAATTAATTATGTACAGTATTTATTCTTTTAATAGTTGTTTTTAATATATAAATGTATTCTTTTAATAGTTGTTTTTAATATATAAATGTATTTTTAATAGTTTTTTTTAATATATAAATGTATTTTTTAATAGTTGTTTTTAAATATAAATGTATTCCTTTACTACAGGACTTTTAACTTCTGTCTAATATTTATACTGTATAATATGTACTATTTAAAAATACTTTAAAATAGTTTTATACATATGTACAATTGTTGTTTTATTATATAGATTTAAATTTAAATGTGTTAGAAAAAAACTTCTCTTCGTGTATTTTGGGAGTTTTTTCTTACTCACTTGATAATTCGAAGTTTTTCATTGGTTCCTTCAACTTCGAATTATCGAGAGTCAACTGTATTGTGAGTCATGAGCTCTATTTAAATATTTTAAAGGAAAATTTGAAAATATCTAGCCAAAATTTGTATATTGGAGGTAACTACATTTTTTAACTAGATAATGTGACACCAGGCTCATTGATCTCAATGTACGCCGCCTGATGTCTGTATAACTCTCCCCAAATTTTAAAAACACGTCTTAAATCTCCTGATTTAAGCTTAATAAAACATATCTGGTGAGAATTTGAAGGGAAAAAAAAGAAAACATGTCATACAAAAAACGTGAAGTAAAAAACAATAATCACAGAATAATAGAGAAATATCAATGGAGAAATTACAAAAAAAAAAAAAATGATGAAATCCATATACCAAAACGTTTAAAAATTGTTCTGGACGCTTAAAGATATCCTACTTTGTTCTAAATTAAGAAAGAAACACAATATTCAAAGCTACATTGAGATTTTTTTAAAGTGTAGAAGAATGCTGTGACGTAATTTTTTAGTAGTTTGTTGATTGTTAATGTTTTAAAGTAATAGTTATAATATAAGCTTGAAAAATTGATTCTGTCATTCGAATAAGAAAAATTGCAGATATTATAAAAAAAATTGCAATTCTGTTATATTAATTTTTACTAGTAAAAAACATGAAATTTTATAGGAAATTGTAAGTGTACGAACACTTTTACATCCACTGTATGAAATACAATAACAAAAAAAAAAAAAAAAAAAAAAACTGGTGTCAAAAATAAAATTTATTTTTTGAGGTCATTGATTTACAAATTTACTACAATAAAGGGAAATTTTCCTCAGTAAAAAGATTTATATTGTATAAAAAATAGTTAACAAAAAAAACAATAATAAATAAACAATAAAAGTTTTTCGAGCAATTTTCTTTCAGACAAAAACACATTATACTAGAGAGTATAAAAAAAAATTAATAATTTTCAATTGTAATGTGATTTTAAAAATGCACACACAATTATCGAAAATGAACAAATAAAAGAGAGCTCTAACTGAAAAAGAATGTGAAATATATATATATATATATATATATATATATTAAAAATCTCTTCAGTCAATCTGTTAATTTTAGAAAATAAAAGTTTTTTCTACACTTAACAGCTTAGCTTTAAGAAAAAATTATCAGCAAATACAACTCTAAAGTTTAACAAAACATTAACAAAAGGGGTAAAAAACTAATTTAAATTCACGATTCTAGTTTTGAAAATTTAATTGCAAACGATGCAGTTTATTCACATGAACAAAATTGTTTTATTAAAAAATAGGGAAAAAAATCAAATTTATTTTTTCCAATACTAACAGGAAGAAATAAATTCATTGCTGCGTTGGCAATTGCAAGAAAAAAAATTTTAGGAATAGAGAAACGGGAGAATTTTTTTATAAATTTGTTGGCAAAACGGAAAATCGAAATCTATACCTTTGATGGCAATACGGAAAAAAATATTATAAAAGCGATGGCAAAACGGAAATAAGAAATTGAAATACTTTTAAAAGTAAAACGCGCGAAGGAAAAATATTTAGGTCACTTAATGGCAAAAGTAAAAAAAAAGTATACAAAATCCAAAATATAAAAAATCCAAAGTATAAAAAATCTCATAGAAATATGAAAGAACAACCGACAACTATTAAGCAAAAATTCTCCCAAAATGTTTAAGCAGAAAAATATCAAAAGAATTACCCAGTAAAAGTATTCTTCCAAAAAGATTTTAAAACTTCTGCTCACAGAACTTATTCCAGGAGCTCCAACACTCTTGAAACCGACGGAAAGCTTATATATGTTGTGATAAAATAAATTATATATATATATATATTATATATATATATATATATATATATATATATATATAATCTTGACATCTTAGAAATAAGAATTCGATTGCATTGAAAGGTAATTCTTGATTTAAAAAAGACAGAACTTCTAAATAATAATTTCTAAACTTGAAGTAGAATTATATTTTATTCTCTCATAACCCCCTCCCAAGTGGATATCTACAAGACCCCTTTTTAGTGGATCTCTAATCAATGAAATAAACATGCTTGTCAAATTTCAAGTCTAAATCTAGCAGATCAAAAATGAAATTTTTTTAACGGTAAGCTCCAGTAACCGCCTCTAAGAGTAGACTTCTTTTTTTCCGTTCAACAAACCCGTTCAATTCAACAAAAGACATACATATCAAGTTTCATTGCTGTAGGTCTATAACTCGAAAACGGGTGTTTTTTTATCAATTCGCCGAAAAAGATTCCCTCTCCTCCATAGGAGTCGATTTCCGTAAAGTCCTTTCTTAGAGAATTTCCATTTGACAAAAATAACATACATACTAAATTTCATTACGGTAAGTAGTATTTCGATAACGAATTTTTTTTTATAAATAAGCTCAGCAACTTTCCGCTCCCCTTCCCCAATTGGAGTCAATTTCCGTAAAATTCGTTCTTAGCAGATCTATATTGATAACATTCCAACAAAATTTCAAATCTGTACGTCTAAAAGTTCAAAAACGATAATATTTATCTCTAATGCACCTTAAGCCCCGCAACGCAACTTGAAGGTCAATTTTTGGAAAAAACTTTTGTAGAGGACCTCTACTCTATTAAGGGAACATGCCTATTAAATTTCTAGCATGTATGTCTAATAGTTCAAAAACGTGAATATTTATATATAACGCCCCTTAAGCTCCCACAACGCTCCTTAGATTCATTTTTCGCCAAACCCTCTTTCGTAGCAGACCGCTAATCCTTGGTAGGAACATGCCCACACACAAATATTTCAAGTTTGTAGGTATACAATTCAAAAATGGGAATATATATCTCTAACGCCCCTTAGGGGTCAATTTTACTAACTCGGAAACCTTCACGGGCATACGTCCAAACATTCCGCAAAATTTCATTGCAATCGGATGAACGGCTTAGGAAGGTATAAGAGACAAACAGACACATACACACACAAAAGTTCATTTTTATTTATACAGATATTATAATAATCCTCTTCGATAGCTAATTTATTTGAAATTTAAATTTAAAAAGACACAAAGTGTCACAGGCTAGAGTTTAGTATTATCTAAGAGGTTATCGGAAATTCCGTATTAAAATTGTCCATTACTTGGGGCAGGGATTTGTCGGGGAATCCTTCTATTTTTCTTCAGAAATGACTAACTCTCGCTATCGGTATAAACTAAGAAATTGGTATTTCGAATATTATATATTTTTAGAAAGTTTCATTGTACAAAAATTTATTTGATGACAACTTTCTTACTTACGGTACCGGGTACTAAATACATGCTATGATTAACACCTCACTAATGACACAAGTAGTTTTCGTTTTGCGAATGATGGATTAGTAATAAAGGCTGTAATTCCGATTTTTTAAAAATACACTGCTGGCCACCGTAAATGCAACACCAAGAAAGACAAGAGATAGCACAACAAAATTTATTTTGTAGATAACATGTTGACCAAGTATCAAATGATTAAATTTATAGACTTCTGTGAAGTGTGTTTCCTGCCAGAGTAGCCACCATTGATGGAGATCACCGATGCCACACGACTCGGCATTGATTCAAAGAGACTTTGGATGTATTCTTGGGGTACAGAAGACCAAGCAGCTTCCACACGTTGCCAAAGTTGATCTGGTGTGACAGCTGGGGGCTTAATCTGGGTCAATCGTTGAGCAACCATGGACCACATGTTTTCTATCGGCGAACGATCCGGAGAGCGAGCCGGCCAGGGAAGCAATTCGATCTGGTGATTGACAAAGAACCTTTGGGCAATGCGTGCCACGTCTGGTCGCGCATTATAATGTTGAAATATGACTGTGGCCAAGCCCTGAAGGCAAGGAAGGACAACTGGCTCCAACACCTCGGAGATGTAGCGCTGGCTGTTTAAAGTACCGGCAATGCGTACTAGAGGAGTGCGAGAGTGATATTCAATACCGTCCCATATCATAATACCCTATGCAGGAAACTGTGTGGCGGTGCATAACGCAGTTGTTCAGCATCCTCTCTTCACGGTGTCTCCAGACTCGAATCCGACCATCGTAGTGTTGCAGACAGATGCGTGACTCGTCAGTAAAGACAACTTCATTCCATTCTGCAGCCCACATCCTTCTTTCATCCCACCATTGGTGGCGGAGACGTCTGTGGTTCTGCGTCAAAGGTAGACCAAGCAATGGACGTCTTGCGGACAGACCACTCTGCTGTAAACAGCGTCGAATGGTACGCGCAGACACTGAATGATGCGTTAAAAACTCAGTGCTGTGCTATGGGTCACTGCCATGCGCACAATTTGCCTGTCTTCACGTGAAATGGTGCACTGAGGTGGATGCGATTGACCACGTCGGTCCGTCGTACCCTCCTGCATCCAATTGTCACATATCCGCCTTACGGTTGTTTGGTTTCGGCCAACACGACTACCGATTTCCCTGAAAGATAATCCACAATCTCGGTAGGCCACTCTATCCTTCCTCTGTCGAACTCGGATACTTGATCAAAACCTGATCGCTGTTTTCTACGAGACATAACTGATCGTTTTTTGAAAAACCACAGGAAAAACACAATTGCCGAACTTGAAATCGTCGAAATCTCCGAGCCTTAAATAGCGCTTTGAGGTGGCGCCACAGGCGTGCGTGATGTGTGCCTGTGCTGAAATTCTAATCATTTGCATATCTCACCTCCGCTAATGCATGTTGTAAATTTCATGTTATTTGCGTGCTTCCTTCAGGGTGTTGCATTTACGGTGGCCAGCAGTGTAAATCTACCATTCTACAAAATTTGAACTATATCCGTAACCCCATCACCTTGCACTCTTCTTGAAAGACACTGCCAAATACAAATAAAGTAATAATAAATAAGTAAAGGATTCTTTGATCTATACTTTAAGTAATATTCAGGCATTTATAATGTTTAAGTCACGAAATAGCCACTCAAACTACTTGTTTCCATCTCTACGTTAATTTAAATGCCTACTTCTGGTTTCGTAAACTCCATTGAGGGTACATTAATTATGCTATAACTTTGCTTCTAAATATCGTACAAATAAAAAATTATTTTTGGAATCTTAAATGTATAGGCTATAAAATAAAAACATAAAATATTCAAATTTTTCACTAAAAAGAGGAATTTTGAGTATTCACCTCAATTGAGGTTAGAGTGACTCTTTTCATCAAAAACATTAGGAATAATAGTCTATGTGTAAAACGAATTAAAAACATTTTGAGCCTATCGTTGTAAGTCCCTTAATTAAAGCATGAAATACAAACTTTTGCAGATCAATTCCCCTTATGGATGATAAAAAAAATAGAGTCTGAAATTTGTAGCTTTGAGATATTTTGCTTTTTCAATCTTCACATGATTCAGGGAATCAGAGTTAGAGTTATTGAAGAGGTGTCAGAGATTTCACAGTTATTGAAATGAGCATTCTTAAAATAATAACAACAAAATATTAGTTTTCGTATCCAAAAAAGGGAAAAAAATTTGTAAAAGACGTTCTTATTTGAAAAAAAAGGGTAGCTTTTGTATTATTTTTTCTAGTCAATCGAGAAAATGAACACCGAACAAGCTTTTATTAGATGCATGTTCATTTTAAATTTGTAAAATGTACATTTTTTTTACTATATCATTTAATTTTTTTAATTTTTAAGTTAGTTAAAGAGGTGCAACTTAATCGTTTTTCGCGGTTGTTACAGCTATTTTTAACTGCTGGCAATAAAAGTGGAGTTGAAATGAGCTCTTCCTTCTCTGAAATTTCATTATTGGGATATTTTACTTCACATTAAGTGAAATGAAGCATCGAGTAAGGAAGGTAACGAACTGTGGAAATGTAAATTAAAAATCAATAGAAACTCTGAAGTGTTTCTGACGATACGTGCGTAATGTGGCCGCAACCAGGTATTAATGGGTGTGCTTTAAGAAACGACTCACAACTGTTCTTGAGCTCTCTGTTGGTGAAAAGGAAATGTTTTTGCCTTCTTATATAATCCTTCATTCTGATTAATGCTTTATTCAACTTCCCCCAGCTTCTTAAACATTAAAAAAACGTGGTTTATGAGGCTGACGAAACATTTTGTTAAAAATGCAGAAATTTAATCACAAACGAGCTAGCAAAAAAAAAAAAAAAAAACATTCGCACTTTTACGCACACATTGAAACACAAACGAATGAAAGCCACCATCCGGTATAGTGGTTAATGACGCTGACTGCTGTGTCCCGTAGATCCTGAGTTCGAATCCCGGAGAAGGCATGGATGTTTGTATAGTGTCTTTGCGGGCATGGTGGTACTCTAAATAGCCGTCGAGTCGCAAATCGTCTCGTGAGGTTGTAGGAAGGAGGTGAGAGGCCTTTCACCCCTTCCCAAGGTGTTCTCCCTCAAAACTGGTTTGGAACCGAGCCAAATTATATTGTCACCTGTATGGTACTCCAGGCTGCAGATAACGACATGCACACAACTTAGCCCTTTGTCATGATGAATTTCGTAGACCTTGATCCGATGTTACTGTCAATCAAGTGTCAAAAGAAACAACAACTATCGAATTGGAAGCTTCCGAAATTCGGAAAACCAGTTATTCTCTGACGGAGTGGATAATGATTACAATTATCCTTCTGTGTTTGAAATGGGGCGATCCTTCAACAGTTCGTTCTGCAGAAAATGCATGTCCTAATCAAATCCTTTCATTTGTTCCTCACATTCAAAGATTTTCTGGTCAAACTATATGGCAATTCTGAGCAAATTTTACTTTTCGGATGACTATCTAGTGCAGTGATTCTTGTCTTTTTTTATTTAACCCGTTCAGGATCAGGCAATTCTTTCTGTTAAACCCAAGTCCATTTAAAAATTCATAAAAAAAATCATTACTGTATTAAAATACGCCGAAATTTATAGTTTATAATCATTCAAATCCCATAAGTTCCAAATTCAGATCACACCGGTGTGATCCCGCGACTCAGAATGGGAAAAACACAATCTCACGTAGGATATCTCTGAAGTGAACTCGTATATTTGATAAATATTCTGAAGCATCACTTGTGAACCGTGACTCTTAATTCTGTGTTCAGAAGAAGAAGAAAAGATTTTTCTTAGAAAACAGGTGATGAACATTCAACTTTTCAAAGTACGTTAAAAATCCCAACCAATCTTTAATACGTTAAGCAACTCGCGTAAAGTGTAATGCTAATTAATTTAATGTCATTCTGTGTATAACAACTTTGATTTTTTTAAAAAGTGACATGATTCACTTAGTTACTCTGTCTCCTAACTAAAGAATGCAGATGTGGGGTGATGAGCCATATTGATTTCGCAACTACTACGTGTTTTATGCGAGCAAAAAAAAAATATGTAAGAAATGAAAACTTGAAAGAGAAAGCAAATTATTTTATAAAGGGTATTTTATAGATGCCGATGCCAGTTGACGAGAATTCCTTTGTATAGATTTAGCTCCTAGTCAACTGTTTCCCATATGGTTGGGATAAGTTTTGCTTATTAAAATTTGTTAAATTTACGGTCTATTTAATTATTTTGACCAACAATAGATTTTGTGGAATTTCCACTTTTCATTCAATTGTCCTTCAATGGACTCTTTTTGGATAACATTTCTAATGCTTTTTTTAAGGTCTCAGGGGATTATCTCTATGAAACATTTTGTCCGAAAAGCTAGGACTTGTCAATTCACTTTCATTTCTTGGAGTGAGAGTAAAATTAGCGTCACACTGTCGTGAATCAAATCCACCCCTCAGATTATCATCTCCCCGTCTATATTTCTGGTCGTGTAGGCGGATTTAAAGGATCATGAGACATAATTGCAAATCACTATATTTATTGATTCTTATTAATCACAGAAGGATATAAACACACAATTCAAATTTAAGAGAAATAAAATTAAGTGAAGGATGCAAAGGGGAATTATTACTAGCGGAACAACGGAATCGCAACTGAATCAACGAAAGCTCAAACACGCACAATTACAGCTAAACCACGTACACGTATTCACAATATTTTAAATCACTAACCTTGTCTTTTATCATCGGCTGTTCCGTCGTGATGATATCTTTCTTGTTGATTGGATAGGAGAATGGAGAAGGACCCTCACTCTGTAACACGGACTTTTTACCAATTTCAATCTACTTCTCCCGGCGTTGCTCCACACGTAACTGCTATCTACAAATATCAACAACCGTGTGTTGACCTACCGATCTTCAATTCATTTAGCTTCACCCTTCTATCTATTCACTTTACTTAACTTTCTAACTCGCGAAACCCGAACTTATATAATCTATCTCATTTGCATAAATCACGCTTTGGCTCCCGGTGGAGATTGGTTGAAATAAATAAAGTACTTTTAAGAAAATAGAGAAGGTTAGTGTAAGACCGTATAGATCCGTCACAACACTATAAAAAATAAAATGGCTGTTGGTGACTGACCTCATTATCTCGAACCTCAGTCAAGAGACGAAGACAACACTTGAGCCTGCAGCCTCTCTCTTAACTACCACACTATAACATCAGTAAGATATTTAGCCATGACAAATTTATCTTGCATCGGCCCCTTTACACGGTGAATCTTCAACAGGCATTTGGCGGCTCGAACTCATGACACGACGGCCATGAACTTTATTTCATGGAAAATTATAGTAAAAACATGGACGTGGTGTCGAAGAGGTAAGAAACTAAAAACTCAAATCCTTCTCTTATCTTGTTTTATTTTTTTCGAGATTAGAAAGCACTTCAGTTTGTTATTTAGCATAAATGACTTTCACGTACTTCACTTCTGAAACATTCCGGCTAAAACGTGATCTCTCGCTGACAGGGAAAATGGACGCGTCCATATGAAATAATCCAATACATAATATGCACCCATCGTGCGGATCATTAATTGGAGAGTTGCTCCCTGACATCGAGCGCTCTTCTCTTGTTTTAACAAGCTTCGCTTCCTTTCAACGTCGCTGAAGATTCACCTTCCGAATTGAAATAGTTGCGTTCACTCGTGAATCCAGAAAAGTACTCTCACAGAATCAGAGCTTTTGGATGCCTCTCCCCCCCCCCAATGCAACCCTCTCAAGTACATATAATATTCTAAAATACCTAACAAATTCGTAATCGGTATCGTAAAGATCATTAAATTAATGCCAAAACAATTTATTTCATCTCAGCAAAGAGAACCAGCTTATTTTATATTTAAAAATAACTGCAACTTGTCTAAGGATTTGTTTATGAAAAAAAGGGAATTGAAATCAGAAATAAAATATGTACTAGGAGGGGGAAAAAAAAGGAAATAAAGGCCAGAATTGGGGAGTGAGGGATGGCTGTTGCCCCAAGACAATGCATCACTCACGTGGCCCTATCTGTCAAGCAGTTTCTGACCAGCAAAAACATTACTATTATGGGGCATCCTTCTTATTCACTTGATTTGGCCCCATTCGACTCTTTTGTATTTCCTACAGTTAAATCTTACTGAAAGGGAACCCCTTCTACCTCAGTTAAAGAGGTTCCGGCAAAAACGGAAAATCTCCTAAAAGGACTTCCAAAAACCCTCCTTCCAGAGCTGTTACTACCAATGGCAGCACCGAATGCAGAAGTGTGTGAATGCAGAAGGGAACTACTTTGAAGGTGATACTGTCACGGAGAACTCATTTTGCAATTACAATGATTTATTGGACCAACCTCGTTTTTGTGTGTGTCACACCTCGTACATGATTCAACATTCAAAAAACTTAGCTTACAAATGAGTAACATCGCTTTATGTTTAAAGGAAAAATCAGACTTCAATGTGTTTACATAAGACCCGATTCATTTCAGTGAATTTAAGAAAAGTAATTATTATCCGCTATTCATGTAATATAACAATATCCGATTCCCACTTTAGTGATTTAATCAGCAAGCGATTCAATCACCATCGTATATTTTACGATTTCTTCAAGAAATAAATTTTTAGAAATGCAAACAACCATTTTTTTCGGTAAATTGATCCTTCTCTGTGTAAAAAGGTTTTTCGTGATACTGTAATAAATTTGTTACATATTGTCGCAGCAATGCCAGCGTTGAAGATAACTCGCCAAGTTGGTAACACCGATTTCACACGTGTCGTACTCGTTGAATTGGCAGCTATGGGCTTCGTTTCATATAATGTCACCAATACGGTTGCGATGGTACATTATTGCAAGTTCTTGCAGAAAAAATATCGCAAAGATTGCCTGGACTGGACTCGTTGCGTGAGAAGAAAGACGTTGTCTCATGCGAAGACTAAAAACAATCAACGGGACTAAATACTCAACTTTCCCGGAAGCTGCAAGAGGTGCAGGTTTATTGAAATCTGAGGACTTTATCTATGAAGTTTCGGAGCTTCATTGGTGAATTTAACTGAAAAGGAGCGTCAAGAATAAGTTTTTCAAAAAAAAAAAAAAAAGAACAAATAAATGGAACTATTTAATATATGTAAATTGCATTTTTTACAATTTGAGCAATAAATATGAACATTTTTATAATTTGTAAAATAGGGGTTGGTCCGCCGTTAGGCGACGTGGGGTATCCAGCTAGTTTTCTTAAAGAAAAAAACATATTATGTGACCAAACAAGCATACAATTTTTAAAAAAGGCTTTTTGAGATAAGAACAATAAAAAGGCAGCCAGCTCAGTAAAAAGGATATGCGTAAACAAATTTCAGCCCTTTGATATCAGAGGGGACGTAACAGCCCTCAAACGTGTGAAAATGTGCTTTCAGTACCGAGGCAAATTAAAGAGATATAGAAAGAACGCGCATTTCTAGACAATCCATGGAAGGTAAATCGTACATTCATAATGGCTACAATAAACCATCAGACATCAGGTAGAAAGATCGGCAAGCCTGGGCATACTTTGACGAGTGTTGCACTAGAGTTTGGAACCGTCAAAAATGCAGTTTAAGGAGCTCGGGAATCCTTCCAAATGAAAAATACAGTTGCAAGAAAGATTGGTGGTGGTCAGCCGATAAAAACAATGACAAGCTATGACTGGTATATTATTTTGCAGGCAAAAGGAGACCGGAACCAGACATCGGGTAACATTACCCAGCAGCTACGTTTGGCGGCCGGATAACAGCAATTTCGGTTTGCTGTGGTCAGGTGTCTGCAGGGAGATGGCCTATTTGCCCGTCATACTGAAAGCTTTTATTCCATTAACAGCAGGTATACGGTTACCTTATACAGTGGTATCAAGAACACGAAGACTTGGCATCTCCTGAATTGTGAGAGCCACATTTTGTTTGCTGATGAAACTCGTTTCAGTCTGATCAACGCCATTTGATATGAAGGGAGATAGAGGAATATGGTTTCACCCCACTAGCATTAGGGAAACAGACCGTCTGGATGGAGTGCTTAAGTGGGGATTCAGTATGTTAAATGGACGAAAGGAGCTCCATATTTTCGACAGCCACTCACTTATCAGAGATCGTAACTGCGATGTGCAATGAAATTATCCTCCCACAAATGTGTCTGTACACATGTATACTCGCACTCATGCGTACCATTGGAACAGTCTATTTTTGTGGTCGACAGCACACGACCACGCAGAATTTTTGCTGTTGAGAAGCTTCTGGAAAGTGAGGTATCTGCAGGATGGTTTCACCAGTCTGCTTCTTTTATTTAAATTCTATCGAGCATGTGTGGGGGTGCCTCGGGGAGACGCCTGACATCACGATCGTCTTCTCCGGAGAACACTAGACAGCTGAAACAGATGCTTCCTGAAGAGTGGCAACTCTTATTTCAGGAACTGCTAGACAATTTGGTGTTCAGTGTGAAAAGACGGCATCTCGCAATCATTACAGTTGAGGAAGATCATATCCGATAGTAAGTAACTTAAAAATGGAAGCATACATCAACATTTTTAATTCCCATCTGTATCTGATCGAAATTTTTAATTTAAATAATCGATTGCGAATATTCATTTTTGTTAATGAAGTAATCTTCATGATGTACTGTCATGTTAAATATTATGTTATTCGAATTCGATCTTCCCGTGAAATACGTTCCAAAAATTTGTCAAACAAACTTTCTTTTAAATGAATTTCCTCGAAGGACAGTTAATTAAACATTTTCTTTTTCAGAAAAAGGAAGTGAAAGCTTTATATCTGTACCTTAGACCTCAGGAATATTTCTTGATGAATTGTTTTGCTAATCTCACAGAAGAGGCAACACATTGTGACCATACATTTTCTATTTATTATCGAATAAAATAATTTTTTGATTAATTTAAAAGCTAAATTTAATCTCTCTCTCTCTAATTTTGTATCTTTTTAAATAAGAAAAATTATAAAATACAATTCGTGGAAAATTCGGATGAAAAATAAAAGTCGTTTCATGACGAGAGCACTCGAAAGTAATTGTCAAAATGTCCCTTCGATTTTCTACACGGAGGAGAGGGAAAATTTTCTGAAGGAGAATTGAAAAAAGAATTAAAGAGAGAGAGAGTGCGTTTCACAAATTGTAAAATAAGTATGTATTGAGACTAGGAGCTTTCTTTTTTAATGGAAGTACGTACATAGACAAATTAACCCAAATATTTACGTTTACAAACAGTTTAATTTTCATAAGCCGCTTTAAAAACGACCAAAGTGGAAATTGAATTCAGCAAACGATTGGAGGATGCCCCCTCCCCTCGAGGGTTGGCCTTTTCTCTAGTCCAGGGGTGGTCAAACTTTTTGGGAAGAGTGCCACTATCTGATAAAAAAAAATTATGCATGCCACTTCCAACACTTCCCCTACAAACAAACAAAAAATATGAAAATTTGAAAAAAATGTTACTTGAGGTTTATTATTGGATTTTTAAGTAAATAGTACATTTTTTATGCGTCTAAATAGTGAAAATTTGAAAATAGTATAATAAATAAGAAAAAAGTACAAACTTGGTGTTTAGGCTCCAAAATCGAGACGAAAAAGCCAGTTTGTTCACTAAAGACATACGACAAACTAGGGTAAAAGAGATGCAATTTTTTCCTGCAATCTTAAATTATTTAAATGTCCCATAATATCGGTAAGAAGGGCTCTCATTCCCATAGCCAATTTTCATTCTTGAGTAACTAGCCCTCATTGGGCAATTCATTGTTTTCTTCCAGGTATTTGAAAAAGGACGTTCTCTCAAATTCCAAAATCTCGCGAGTGCACTTCCTTTGGAAAACTAGCTTGTGACGGGTGCTTACGCGTTTCACTAACCTTCTCTCAAATTCTTTTAAATTGTATTTATTTTAACCAATCCCCGCTGAGAGCTAAAAGTGTGACTTATGCAAACAAGATAGTTTCGGGTTTAGCGAGTTCGAAAGAGATATAAAAGGGAGAAATGAAATGAAGAGAGAAGGATGACTACGTGTTTTGATAGAGGAGTTAACTACGAGATTGATTAGGAAGGTGATTCTAGGAGATTAGTTTAACTAAGTGAAGTTTGTTAGCTGAAGGAAGATTATTGAAAAAGATTCATTAATTCGGTTCGGACGTAACTGAAGATATCAAGGATTGAAACCGCTCTATAGATTCTTCAAGTAGTCAAGAATCCTATCTTAAAGAGATATCAGGTCTGTGATTTGATTTGGCTGATTGTAGCGATTTCCACCCTCGAATCCTTGATTTTGATAATTACGACGAGAAAAATTATTCGCACCCCTGCCTAGTCCTCTTTGATCATTTTGACTATTTCCGACCCCAGTATCTCTCCAATTTCTATTATTCCTTCTTTCCTCAGGATTCCTACTCACATCCCAACGTCTAGCAAAATTATTACTCGAACCCTGGTTTTCCCTGCAGCTATGACGTTCCTCATACCAGTCTACCAACTCTATCAATTGAGCTTTCGTTGTGGGGTTTCGAACTTCTAAATAATCCATAATTTGGGGTTCTACTCGCATTACTATGTTATCGACCAATTTTATCTCATTATGATTCAAATTTAAAGCCTTATGGATTTTTAGTAGCTGGAAAATAAAGTCTGACGGGGCTTGACCTCTCCGTTGTTTCGATGAAAAAAACTGAGCCTCTAACTCTGATTTATTCCGTACAACAGGAAAACTATCCGACAATTTCTTTTTAAGCGTTGCAAATGCAGTCGTTTCTTCATTTACACACTCGAACCCAATTACCTCAAACCAGTCTAACGCTCTCCCAATTAAATGACCTTTTAAATACGCACATGATAGATTCGCCGGTATTTCATAGTAGGCTATGTTGTCGTCAATATTCGAGATAAACTCAGACACATTTTCTTTACCCGAAAAAAATAACTCCGGCAAAACTCTAAATCCTGCACCTGCTCTTAATTCCGGTATTTCGTTTGGGCGCCAGTGTCGTAGTCTCTCACTACCCCTATGATTATTAACTCCCCTTTGCACATTATCTAAATTTGGGTATGTTGGATTCATAATTAATAACTACGTAAATAATAAATCACTATTATTTATTAATCCTTATGATAGAAATACACAAATATTAATCAAACTTTAAGAACAACAAATTATAGTGGAATTGAGATCAGAATTCAATTATGAACGACGGAACACTAACTGATACCACGGGGAACAACGCATACAATCAAACTACGCATTTAAATCTAATCTATAAAAATCACAGACCTGATATCTCTTTAAGATAGGATTCTTGACTACTTGAAGAATCTATAGAGCGGTTTCAATCCTTGATATCTTCAGTTACGTCCGAACCGAATTAATGAATCTTTTTCAATAATCTTCCTTCAGCTAACAAACTTCACTTAGTTAAACTTATCTCCTAGAATCACCTTCCTAATCAATCTCGTAGTTAACTCCTCTATCAAAACACGTAGTCATCCTTCTCTCTTCATTTCATTTCTCCCTTTTATATCTCTTTCGAACTCGCTAAACCCGAAACTATCTTGTTTGCATAAGTCACACTTTTAGCTCTCAGCGGGGATTGGTTAAAATAAATACAATTTAAAAGAATTTGAGAGAAGGTTAGTGAAACGCGTAAGCACCCGTCACAAGCTTGCACTACAATAAAGGAGTATCCTGTAAATAATTTTATAAAATAATTCAATTAAGTGCATTTAAAATAAATTTTGAGCGATTTTTTTTTGTCTGAGACAATTACATTTTAATAAAATTGTTAAAAGAATGTTATTTATTGTCTTTTAAATTTTTTAAACTTTTCAATAAGTCTCCACGTGCCACTGTTACAACTCCGCCATGCTGCGTGTTGCCTACCCTTTCTCTAATCCATTTTTTAAAAAAAGAGCGAAGCTATTATTTTTATTATATAGTATATCCTTTTTGATGGTACAGCAGCGTTTCTCAAACTGTGGGGCGAGTCCCCCTAGGAGGCGTGAAAACCCTACTGGGGGGCGAGCATATCGAAAAGTCAAAAATAAAGGATTAAAAAAATTACAAAATTACTGAAAGGAAGCAAAACAAAATGTACATTCGAACATAACAAAAAAAAATACTCCTTTACACTAATATAATATACTTATAAATGCATCAGTACTGCACAATGTATTTGATAATTAACCTCACTATAATAAGTTAAGAATAAGTTTAGTCATTTCAAATGATTCGCATAGGTATGTTATATACAAAATTTAATATTTATATTAATAATTTGTACGGTTATGATTAAAATCGCATTGTATCTTTAACGTCAAAGTGCATTATTATTGCATTATAAGGGGGGGGGGGCGCGATGAAAGTTATGATTGAAAATTGGGTCGCAAACATTGAAAGTTTGAGAAGCACTGTGATACAGTCATTCAACCAAATAGATTTTCGTACCTGCAAATACTGAAAGTTTTGCATTTTGCGGTAGTGAAAAGGTTAAAGAGTATTTCGGTTTCGCGAGAAGATCAGCTATTGGTGAGAGAAGAGAATGTTCGGAAATAAAATACGAAAAGCTCCTCTCCCAGTGGCAAATACATTCCGCCTCGTGTGCTCTGTGACTTTTATCTATTTTGACCTTGGCATATCTATTTCTTTAGACAAGAGAACATGTCTTAAAGAAGTAAATATTTCCTTTTCATTTTTACAGGGCGTTTTAACAAAAGGTGGGAAACTATGAAAATTCGTTGATATTGTTTTCATTTCGTATCTACTTACCGAGAGAATTCATTACACCAATTACTGATAATTTGATTTTTCATTACAATTAAAAATAACTGAAAAATTTCTTATCCCTTTTTATGGAAACGAATAATTGTGTTTCAAAACAGAGTAGAGAGCGAGTGCCATCCTAGACACTTTTAATCACTGGTTGTTAATGATAATAAGTGTAAAAAGCTTCACCTCTGAATGGTAAAAGTAATATATGGCTCAAATAGCTGTTAATTATTGATTTACATAATAAGCTTTTACCCATCAAGACAAAAAAGAAAGTCATCCGTATTTTTATTATAAGTCAAGTCACTATTATTTCTTTTTGCATAATATAGCAATATTTTCTTCAAAAAATTTTATTCTCTGATGAGAAAAAATTAGGTTGTTTCCATTTTCAGAAATTGAGCTCTTTCCCCTTTCACCTGTTCGACCAAATTTCCACTTACGAGTCTATATCATTATACCAAGTCCTACCATAAATTCTGATACAAAAATTTCAGATCATCTGCCGTGATTCCTAAGTAACTGACAATTTTAAAGATCTTCAGTGGAAATGGACAGCAACATTTTTCAGAAAGTACTAGTATTTCACCCTTAATGTTGTAAATCAAACAGAGCGTTAACGCATAAACAGAAGCTTCCCTGAATCAAAAGAAAAGCACGTCGGTAATTTTTAAGGCCTTTAAACATTTAAACAGCTAAAAAGTTATTCATTAAAAGTTTTCTCTAGGCAACAGCATTGCAGACCGTAGTAGATGTGGTCATCCACCCACGGTCAGAACACCAGATCGCGTCAAAGCAGTAAAGGCGAGAACTCGTCTCACGAAATCCTTGTCGAAAGAAGACTCTTCTTGCTGAACAGAGGAACATATATAAAAGGAACAAAGTGTCACATAGAAAACGAAGACCTTAGACTAAGAGGTTATCGAAAAATAACCAGCCATTTTCTTACAAAGAAATCAAAGCGCCATATGTACAGGGACTTTTTAAGGCAGGGGCTAACTGGGCCAGGGCTTCGTCTCGTTCTAGACTCAGCCTTAACAAGATCATAATTCGTATAATTTCAATGGTTAAACGTTATTTTGGATTGCATTCTCTGAAACACTATAAATTTCATATAATATGTCAACTAGCTACATGTGATAACCGTCTTCCATATACAGGCCTATAGGCCTACTACCATACACCATCATTCTCCTTTAGTCCAAAGGCGGTATGTAGAGTTTGTGCGATTGTTAAGTCCTGTACATTTACTTGTTTCGGATTATTGTTTGTACTTGTATTTGACAACGTTTGTTGTGTACTACCTAATTTTAAGAATCATAGGTGGGGTCTACCTATGTGCAGGGGCCCAGGGTCTCACGAAGTCTTAAGACGTCCCTGCATATGTATTTGAAAGCAGAAACTGTTGCGACAGCACGCTCATAATGGCCTCAGAAACATTCTGATCACTGATGAGAAACAATTCGACTCTGAAGAATCTTTGAACGTTCAGAAGGATCGTGTATACGCAAGAAGTGCCCAAGAAGTTAAAGAGAAGAAAAAATACGGGCAGAGAACTCATCATCCGGCTTCCGTAATTGTTTGGTGGGATGTTAGCTATGAAAGCACCTCAAAGATTCATTTTTGCCAGAAAAAAGTGAAACTTTGGCAAAATTCCACTAAGATGCTATGATAGAACCAATAAGGAAGCCCCTGAGCGTAAAAATGCTCAATGGAAGAAATTGGACTTTTCAATGATACTCTGCTTGTGCTCATCCGGCGGACAAGACCCAGAGGTGATTGAAATACAATGTGCCAAACTTTACAGAATACGAAATTGACCCTCCATCAGTCGGGGTTCAAATCAACTCAATTATAAGTTTTGGTCAGTGTCGAAGGGAAAGGTAGGCCAAAAATAGCATCCTATACAGTCACTTCATTAGACAAACGCTGTACGACAACACTTGTCATTTTTGAAGTACAGGGGTGAGCAGAATGAACACATTAGTCATTGTATTCTTCAAAGAGGCCCACGTACCCTTCTCTCATACCCAAGACAAAGCACATGTTAAGCCTATTCTGAAAATGGGTTTGATGTTACTACACCTCTTTCTTCTTTGACACCCAGATGGGTTTTTCGTCACAACGATTTATAGAAGGGACACGCCTGCTGGTTTGTCATCCTTCCTTTCGTTCCTTCGCATATTTTGGCCGCGAAGTACTTGAATGAAGGAGTGTTGGCCAGTTGTGATGAAGAAATACCCAGGAAGATATTCCCAGTGTTGAAGTGACGGGTCGATTGATAGACCCTCCATATGATTTACGAGGTATGGAGACGTAGATGATCTCAGTTGTGACGGCCTTTTGTCTCAACGAACCTATAGAGTTGGATCCAAGACAGAGGATGGCGGGTGCACACCCGTGACGCTCGCCAATCAGAAATTGCTGGGGGCGTGAAAGAGGTCCACCAACGGGGTTTAAAGAGAGGGTGCGGGAGATGATAGGGAGGATCAAGAGATGAAGGAACTTCGAAGAGACCTTCAAAACGGAGTAACGGAGTTTGTGGGCAATCCGACCAGTGACTGATCTGGGGCGAAACAAGCGAAAGAAGTTGCGGAGACAGCTGCTCTTGTGAGATGATCATCTGAAGATCAACGAACGTTGATCTGGACTTGAACTCTTCTTCAGATTCTTCATTAAGAGCGTTTTCGAAATTTCACAAATCTGCTTTATCCAACAGATGGCGCTGTTTGCAACTCGGATGACGTCATAAAGATAACTTTTGTTTTCTGGAAACCTATCGTTACTATAGCAACGGGGTGTGGTTAAGAAATGATTGACAGATGTATTCGGTATGAGAGCGCATGCGCTCTTTGAAGAACCAGATCGAAGAGAGGAAAAACGTGTCAGCAAACGGGGAGGGAGTGAGGAAAGAATGGGAAAGAGTTTTCTACAAATAGTTTCAACGTTTGAATAAGGTTCTGTCACACTGCCGCACAAAATTGGGTGCGGAGACATTTTTTGAAAGCCGTGCTAGTGGATAGGTATCAAAATGTGCATTGCATTTCTAAGTATATATAGTTCTGGAATCTACTCAAAAATACATTTTTCTGCAGAAATGATGAGGCTAATCAGTCTAGATTTGTCGGAAAACATAGGATATATTTGCTTAATTTGGGTATAATTATTATGTGAGTTTTTCCCATTAATATGGAAAATAATTGAGTGTAATGCACTTGAAATTTTGTCACATGAATAATTGTATTTCAGGGTAGGCCTTTGAGTACAACATTTTTGAGGTAATTCTATTGTAGAATTTTACTGTTTCCTAGTTTCGGATGACATTTATCCCTTTTTGTGGAAATTGGTATTGTAGTTTAGAAATCATGTAATTCTCTCATTTCAACTTTTCTATAAAATCATCGTTATAAGGCTCCGGATTTTTAGGAAGAAAACGTTCAAATTGTCTCTTGACAAATACGTCTACATTGTCTTAGGTATCATAAACAATGCCCATAAGATTAAGAAGGGAAACGAAATCTGGGTGGGGGTTTTAATTTTTCGACGAAGAATTTGGTAGATCTTTATTTGAAATTTAGAAAAAGTATTTTTTTTTCTCGAGTTTTAGGGTATATATTTGTTTTATTTATCTTTGTTACCTTTATTTATTTATTGATCTAATTCTCTTTGTTTGATAGAAATATGCGAAATTTTAATAAATTTCTTTCTGCTCATATCTCTTAGATGCAAATTGGATTTGAAATTGTCATAGAAGGATGCTTATTATGGAAATAAAGTTTCGATTTGAATCTTTAAAAAGAAAATGTCATTTTTCTTAGAAAATATTAACTAGAGCACTTTTTTGTCAGTCCTTTTTCAACAGCATTCCATTTCTTGTTTTACAAATTAATGCTATTTCCAATCAGGGGCATAGTTACCGCGTATCAATGATACGGGGCACCAAGCTTTGAGGGCGGGCACCCAAACGTGTAAGCAAAAAATCGCAGGGGTGGCCTTAGAGAGTGCCCTCAAGGATGATACAGGGTCCACTCAGGACCAGCTCCGCCAGTGTTTTCAATACTCATGAAAATGTGACACAAATTTCAAAGCCTTCAATTAAATTATTATATTCATTGAATTAATTTTCAAGCTAAGATTCCTTTTTTTATTTCCTACGTGCAACGTTTTCAGAATATTTATTGTATATAGTCTGCGTTTGTACTCTCATAATGTTATTTTTAGTGTGGCCGATTATAAGCGGAGATAAAATCGGTGCATTTTTGTGATCGACTCATTTATTTTGAATTTTTACTGCTTTGATCTTCTTTTCTAGTGACACGATTGCGATGCTTAAATTCCCCCAGAGGAGCGGTGTGGAGAACAGTAGTGCGCTTTTGAAATCTGATGTTGCTATCAATTTTTTCATGAAATTATCTTAATAAGACTCATGATTTACAGAGGAAGTTCTTCAGTGAATTCACGAGCATGTTTATGATTGTTGTCTTGGATATCAAAAATAAAGTCCATCGGGCTAAGAAGAGGGAAGGGATTTTAAATTTTTTGAAGAAAAATTTAGTATATCTTCAGTTGGGACTTGAGGAAAAATATAATTTCCAAAGTTTTATTTTTGTAGAGAGAAGTAGTGGAGGGAGACGATATATATATATATATATATACGTGTATATGTGAATATATATATATACGTGTATATATGAATATATATATATATATATCTATATATATAAAGGAGAAAAAAAGCGACTCACTCACTGACTGACTGACTAATCACGAAATCTCTGGAACTTTTCAACCTACAGACTTGAAATTTGGTAGACATGTTCCTTTGATAGAGTAGACATCAGCTAAGAAAGAATTTCCCAAAATTCGAAACACAAGGGGCGTTACGGGGGGTTAAGGGCTTTAATAATAATTGTTTCCATGTTTAAACTACTTGATGTACAATCTTGAAATTGGGTAAGCGGATTCCTTTCAGAGAGTAGAGATCCGCTACAAAATGAGTTGGCTGAAAATCGACCCCCAAGTGGCGTTGCAGGGGCTTAGGGGGCGTTATAGATAATTATTTCCATTTTTAAACTATTTGACGCACTGTCTTTAAATTTGATATATAGATTCCTTTCGTAGAATAATGATCAGTTACAAAACGGGTTTTGTGAAAACAGACTTCTAAGTGGCGTTGCGGGGGATTAAGGGGCGTAATAGATAAATATATCCGTTTTTAAACTATTAGACGCACAGTCTTTATATTTGATAAAGAGATTTCTTTCATAGAGTAGAGATCAGCTATAAGAAGGTTTTGTGAAAACAGACTTCTAAGTGGCGTTGCAGGGGAATAAGTGGCGTAAGAGATAAATATTTTCGTTTTTAAACTATTTGACCTACCTGCTTGAAAATTGGTAGGAATGTTTCTTTCATGGAGTAAATATCCGCTACAAAGCGGGTTTGGAGAAAATTGACCCCCAAGGGGTGTTGCGGGGGGTTAAGGGCAGATATAAATAATTTATTTCTTTTTTTAAACTATTAGACTCCCAGTCTTGAAATTTGGTTAGCAGATTACTCTCATAGGATAGAAATACACTGCAAAATGTGTTTTGTGAAAATCGACCCCTAGGTGGTATTGCGGGGGTTCAAGGGGCGTTATTGATAATTTTTTTGCATTTTTAATTAATTGGACGCACAGTCTTCAAATTTTGCTAAGCAGATTCCTTTCATAGAGTGCAATTCCCCTACAAAATGGGTTTTGTGAAAACAGACCCAGAAGTGGCGTTATAGACAATTATCCCCATTTTTAAACTGTTCGACGTACAGTCTTGAAATTTGATAAGCAGATTCCTTTCGTAAAGTAAAGAACCGCTACAAAATGGGTTTCGCGAATATCAACTACCAAGTTTAATTTCGGGAGATTAAGAGGCGTAATCGATAAATATTTCCATTTTTAAACTACTTGATCATCCTGCTTGAAAATTGGTAGGCATGTTCCTTTCATGAAATAGAGCTCCTCTAACAAAGAGTAAAATGAAAATTGACCCCCAAAGATGTTTGCGAGGGGTCAAGAGGAGTTACAGAAAAAAATTCCTGTTTTTAATTGTTAGACCCATATACTTGAAATTTGTTAAGCATGTTTCTTTTGTTGAATAGGGATCCACTAAGAATAAATTTTAAGCAAATCAAGTTCTGGGGGGTTGCAGGGGGTTACTGGGATGTATTGACAAAAAAATTACCTCTTTCGAGCTACAAGGACTATAATAATGAAATTTGGTTTGCATTTTTCTTTTGTTGAATTGAAATCCGCTAAGAGCGATTATTTTGGAAAACGGCTCTCAACGGGATTACGGGGATATTGATAGTAAAACTTTTGTTTTTTTCTGTTAGATTTAGACTTGACTTCTGTTAGATTTAGGCTTGCATGTTCAATTTACGGAGTAGAGATCCACCGAAAATTGGTTTTGCGGGAATCCACTTGGTTTTTGAGTTACGAAAGAGCAAACATCATTCTATGCTTCAATTTTAGAAATTTTTAGAAAATACAAATTAGATGAGTTCTGCCCTTTTTTTTATCAACAGGTGACAGTTACAGGTATAAGTATATTTTTCAATTCAATTGAATTCTTAATGCTAGGACTTAGATATCAATAATTTATACATATATATAAGCAGTAAAAATTTATAAAACATCATGAAATACCCAGCGAAGCGGGCGGGTAACAGCTAGTATATATATATTTGTGTGTGTGTGTGTGTGTGTTTTGTAGCAATTTTTAAATTCCGTTTTTTTTTCCTCCTTGATCTTTATATCTATGGTTGGGCATGGTACGCTCGTGAAAAAATAACGGATTGCTTTAAATATGTTACTAGTTTGAGTAGTGATGTTAAGGCTACACAGTGCCCGTTTTAAAGACAGTAATATTGAAAGTAATTTGTGTTTTCTTTCTAGATTATATTATTAAATTTATTCTTCAAATAAAAATTTTTTTACCGGTCTTAATTTTAAAAATTACAAATTTTTCTTGTAAAATACTCAATTTTTAAAGTTTTTTAGTTATTTTCAGTGATTTCTGCTTCTTAAGATTATTGAGAACAAAAGTTAGTATGGATTTGAACATTTCAAACTAATATTCCCTACTAAAAATTCCTTGTTGAATTTTAATAATTATTTTTACAGCTATGGAAAAAATATCAAATTTTTTAAAACTATTAATTTAAGATTTTTAGAAAAAATAACTAGTGCTCTCAGACCGAAATCCATACTAACTTTTAAAGAACATATATATATATAAATTCTACAAAAAATTTTTAATATTATCTTGAACAGAAAAAATCCTTGGGAGAAATATATCCTCAAAATTGAAAAGTCTGAGAAAAACACAGTTAGTTTCTAAAGGCATAATACAAAAATTAATAATGCCTCTAAAGATCTAATTAAAAAAAATGTTTTTATCCAAATTATGTACATTGTATCAAAACACTACTTTAATTAAATATGTTATATGAGGATATATTTTTTTTTATATTTAAAATATGTTTTACATAAAATTGATAGCATTTGTTATATATATACGATGACAGAGATTACTCAGCCTAATCTTATCATGATGCTTTCAAAAAAGTTTTGAAACACTTATAAAAAAAATAATGATACAAACTGAAATTAGAAACCCCAGGTTTGTATTGTAACGTCGTGGCACAAGATTGAAAATGTACGCTAAGCTAATTATTAAAGAATGCCTAGTTCGAGTCTGTCCGGAGTCTCTTCCTCCGTCCGCAGGGTTCAGTTACGGGAATCTCTCGTGGTAGTCTATCAGGTGTCTTCCCCCGGAGTCTCTTTCCGAAGTCCACTCTTTTAAACTCTAGGGACGGGTTCACTCCACGCCCCTCATCAATCCCCGTTGGCCGACCTCAGGGTTTTGCACCCGGCACCAACGGTCTTGCACATCATCCATTCGTGCAGAGATGACAAAAGTCCGGTCCCTCTCAAAGGTCCCCGCGACAAGGGCCCGGCTGACATCTGGCACTTCAAACACCTAGCCGCCGCCTGCAGAGGCGCCAGCATTCAAGACGTACAATCACTGCCCATGAATAGAAAATAATGCAGCGATGCCCGCCCCATAGTGTCCACCAGACACACCGTCGCCGACGGTCCAGCTGTCTGATACAACACAATACAACCAAAGCCACGTGTTCGCCGGCTGTGGATACGTTTATGAATAGAGGCGTTTTCTCCATTGTGACGACGTCACAACTCCTTCCCCCTGAAAACGTCCATTTCACTGGACTGCTCTGGTCCAAGGTTGGATCCGTTCTTATGACTGACTCAAAAAAAGAATGTCTTAAAAATGAGATCAACCAGGACAGCAATCCAATAAATAACACTCAAAAATATGATAATAAGTAAATCCAAAATTCCATAACATTTTACACACTTTACAATAAAAATTTAAATTTCTGATCTTGGATTCTTTTCTTAAGGGTCCCGTAGACAGAAATTCCAAAACGATGAAAGCGCCCTCTTCTGGGAGGGGTGAATGGGCGTTTCTATAGGAAGGGCCAAGTACTCATGAGTACTGGTCTTAATGATCGGAGGTAAATAGTTCCTTCATAAAAGATAAATTATATGCCTTTTTTTCTTAATTTTCAATATTTTCTTGACTTTGAAATAAACATTTTTTTTCAAGCTATTATTTTTCCAAATTTGCATTTACTTGATCCCATATTCTGATGATTATGTTCTGCGAGCTGTCATGATGAAATAAAATGACGTCACAGAATCATACAAGCCTCTTCTACAACAGTTGAGAGAGGGATTCTAAGTGCAAAGGAAGCTCGAGACAGGAAACTCCCCCCCCCCTCTCTTTCGCCTTCTATTTTTGTTCTTGGAGGGTCCAGTTTACAACCAACTGACCCCTCTTTTACTGCCCACCCCATGGCAGTTTTCAATTACATGAAAACTGTGCCTGACATTCTAGTTATACAAAGAAACTGCTTTTTTTAAGCTGTTTCGTTTCTGTTTTGAGAAACATCAGTTTTTCATTTGAATTTTATAAAAATATAAGTTTTATTTAAGGCAGAAACCTTTATATATATATATATATATATTTCTGTACATTCAAAACAATTTTCTGTGCTATTCTTCAATATTAAATTGCATCAAAATCCTTTTTTAAACAGTTTAACGACAAGAGAAATTTATAAATTAATTGAATGTATAGTGTAATGCGATTTAAATTATTCTCTTTCCTGAAATATTTCAGGTCAGTTCTTTATTTCCGATTCAGTTCAATAATTTTATTTAAAAACGGTTTAAGACATGTAACAAAAAAAAATCTTATATAAATTTAATAAAGTACAGTGGCGTAACTACCAATGGGCTAGGTGGTGCCGTGCACAGGGGCCCTTGAGCTCAGGGGACCCTCGCGCCTTGACCACCAGGCAAGTCGAACTAGCGATAATTTCTCCCATAATTGAGATATAAATATAAAAGATTGTTACATAGCTATAATCATGGCAACTCCGTTGAAAGTAATTTCAAACTTGTAAGGAATTCCCCTAAATTCTTTTCCTTTGTTTATATTGTGTTGCGAATTTTACGTATTAAAAAAAGTTTATATTATTTTTCATTTTTTTAATTTTTACTTGAAAATAAACATCAAGTTCCATGAAATGTCTTACCATACATCTAAAAAAATCTACACAGGGAGCTATTTCTTCTTGGTCATTTTATTTTTTATAACAATATGATTCATAATAAGCTATTTTCCTGTTTCAATGTTTCGCAATCTGGTATCTGCAACAGACTGATGTAACTTTGACCCCCTCCTCTGTTTTTTCGTGTGTTTTATTTTAAATAATTATGATAATTTTGTATTATATTTTCTTGTTTGTGCATATTCTTCTTATCATTTCCTATCTATCACATGTCAAATCGAACCTGGGTAATCACTAAATTCACAAGGAAACTCATATGCATACATGTAAGTAGTTTGTAGCTTTGCTTTCCTATGTTCTGCAGAGTTTGACACAGGGTTGATGTGAATCAGCTTTGTATATGTATATATATAAAATACTCTAATATTTTTTTAATTAATAAAACTCCACCAATATTCTCTCTTTTTTTTGCACCAAGACCTTTGGATACCTAGCTACGCCACTGATAAAGTATATTGAGTATTGGTTTTGGGACCCACACAGTTTTTTGGAAGAACAGTTTTAGTGTTGGAATTTCTAATATAAATTCAGTTACAAAAAAAAGGAACGAGTCTTACAGTAGTCGCATATGATGTGTAACATCTGACATGTTATCCTGGTAAATACGCAATAGTAACATAAATCCTGAAAAAATTAATCGGGTATGATTGGAAATAATTTTCTATCGAATAATTTTATCTTTAATGAAAATTTTATTTAATTAACACAAAGAGTCATGTAATTTTTTATCAAAAATAAATATTCTT